>JAURVB010001806.1:0-108632 GCA_033002965.1 Piper betle | reverse complement strand
GTGGCTTCGGGTCTCTTGCAGGAGATCGTCCCGCTACACGTGTAGTGGGGTTTCTGTTGCGTACTTTGAAGGGAGGCTGGTGTTTCGGGAGCGAAACACGCCGCGCAGTTTGCTGTTGGGGCGAAAAATTTTGTCCCACATAGAGCGGCCCGTGACAACTACCATATATATATATATATACACACACACACACACACACGTGTGTGTGTGGGCGCGTATGTGCGCTCCTACGACAATAAAGTTAAAATATTATAAAACAAAATTTGATTAATTATTTAATTTTTTGAAGTAATCTTTTTTAATTTTAATTATTATATGCCCGATGAACTATAGGTTCAAGCTGCTTGGGAAAAAATTTTATATAATCAAGGTGAATTGTAAACAGCCTTAAGCACACCTTTTGAGAGTCAACATAATGGGCCAATTTCTTTCAATTTGGATAATCGTTCTTTGAAGCATTCATCAAATGAGATGAAGAGGTAGACGGAATGCAAATATACGGAGGAATAAAAACTTCTGCAAAGAAGTTCAAATGAGCAGCCTTTTGTGATCCTGTCGTCTTCAACGTGGGTACAAGTCAGTAATTGATGCTTCATTTACTGTCTCGGGTGCACCATTTCTCTGGGAACTCTGAGATATTGATGTGTCTCTAGGATTTTCTGATAGCCCTGACCGAAAAGAAGAGGAATTGGCATTGCCTCTGAACACACAAAATGGTGGAGGTGAAGGGGCTGAAAGGGTCGTGGAGTTGCTGCTAAGCATTAGGACAACATTTGACATGGTGGGTCTTTCCATTGGATGTTCTTGAACACATAGCAATCCTATATGCATACATCTCAAGACCTGGTCTCTTGGACAATTTTCACCAAGACTTCCATCCATGAGCTGTGAAATACTTCCATTCGTCCAGTGTTTCCAAACCTGTTACAAAGACCATGAAAAGCAGCAGTCAGGATGTTTTGCAATGCTTCAAATTGAGTTACACTAACAGAACATGCCAAACAAATTGTTTATGGATACGTACATAATTGAGAAGGTCAAGAGCTTCCCCAGATTCACTGAAATTAGAGTTCTTCTTGCCAGTAACAATCTCCAAAACTAAAACTCCAAATCCAAACACATCTGACTTGGTTGAAAATAGACCATGAGTAGCATATTCTGGAGCCATATATCCACTGTATCATTCAAAAGAAAATTTTAAGTTGGGTGATTATAATTAGGAAATTTTAGTCTGCGTGCTAATTTAAGCTAACTATTTTTCTAATTCTAACTACATTGCATACATAAAGAGGATAAGTTTCTGATTCAAATGGCAATATGAGAACTGTAAATGAAGTTAATTATCATCTGATTCCAATGGAGGACCTTATTGTTGAATTTTTATTCTTACAGAGTTCCAGCAATTCGACTAGTGTTGCCTTGAGTTTCATCTGCCTCAAAAACCTTTGCCAACCCAAAATCTGATATCTTGGCAGTCATCTCTGCGTCCAATAAAATGTTGCTGGCTTTCAAGTCTCTGTGGATGATCCGAAGCCTCGAATCTTCATGGAGATACAGCAGTCCTCTGGCTATTCCTTCTACAATTTTGTGCCGGAACTCCCATTTTAACAGGCTACGTCTAGCAGGATCTGCATCAAATTATCCTATTAGATATTGCAACTCATGAACGCTTAAGCAGTGACAATTTCTTGTCGCGTGAGTCTCCATATCTTGAATGTATAGAAATGGGTTTCTCGCAAACGATTGCACTAAAACTATGAAGAGATGACTGTCTGGGAATAGGTTAAAGATCAGTAAAAGTGAGAAGAAAACGAACCAAAGAGAAACTTTTCGAGACTCGAGTTGGGGACGAATTCGTATATGAGAAGCTTTTCCTGTTCTTCGAGACAGCAGCCTAACAGCTTGACTAAGTTTCTGTGCTGGAGTTTGGCAAGCGAGGCCACTTCATTCCTCAACTCCGTCATGCCCTGACTTGAACTGGCAAGAAGCCTTTTCACCGCTATTTCATGTCCATCTGATAGCGTTCCCTGCCAAGTGCCAAAGGAAACACAGAACTGTTCTCAAAGCAGAAAAGCACGACTCTTAACAGTAATATTGTTGCAAGTGTATGCAGCATATACCTTGTACACTGGGCCAAACCCACCTTGCCCAAGTTTGTTTGCCCCTGCAAAGTTATCTGTTGCTACTCTGATTTTGTTGAGATCAAACAGAAGCGGTTTCTCATCTTCAATGTTCTCTTGTCTCGAACTACCTACATATAACAAATCCACAAAGAAAATTAACACCTTGTAGCTATTCATAACAGTAAGTATTCCACCAATATGTAGCTATATACAACAATATTCCACTCCAAATATGTAGCTATATATAACAATTCAATCAATATAAAATTTTTGCTACACAGGTTGCGTTTGTGAAACTTCCACTGATCATCATCTACAACAATATCAACATACAACCGCATCAACTAATTAAGGCGACCAAATTACAGATACTCTTTCCGATCACTTGGTAAGACAACGTATTATTAGCTATGTGAAACTTACCCTCTATAAATAATCTCGTATGCTTTCTTTTTGACGCACACCAGATGCATACGATGACAATCACCAAAACCGATACGGCAGCCAGAGTTACGCCAATGATGATGTTTCTCCTCGTACTATGACTACCACCTGCACCAATATCCCTTAATTCCTTGATCACAGTTCACCGGCAAATCTTTTTGCTAGCTGTTGACTCAATTGAGAAAAAGAACTACAATCGTGCTCACCTGAGTTGGAGCTGGGAGCTTCACGAGGTGCAGGAGGAGGGGGAGAGGGAGCGGGCGGTGGCGGTTGAGAAGGAGGAGGTGGCAAGCCAACAGCCGGGTAGAAGGCAGACATTTGATACCTTATGCTACAACTTGGTAAATAGAGTCTTGCACCAGTTTTGTTGTCAATAGCTGTCATCACCTCGTCCAGGCAGTAGAGGCATTCGGTAACAGGCAAGTCCATGGTGCACTGAGCCATCCCATATATGCTAGACAAATAGTCGTAAACGGTGCTTCCCACAGCGAATCGGGACGGGGATTGAGCCGACTCCCTCGAAAGGTTCCTCATGAGCCCCCCGAGCTGCCTTAAGAACACAACAGGCTCGGTCGCGTCGTTCCCATACCTGACCGACACCAAGATAATGGTTTCGGGCCGGGAGAGGAAGGATTGGTCGGAGTAACGAAGGATGCAGTTGTCGTATCGGACGACCGCTTGCTTGCGGCTGGGACAGAGACGAGCAATGGCGGCAAGCGACTGGTTGAGGCAGACGCGGCAGTCTTGGTCGTCGGCGGCGGACATGCACTGCGCGAAACCAAAGACGCGATCCGGGCCTTGTCCGACGGAGGAGTAGGAGTAGGAGGACAGGTTGAGTGGGGCGTCGGAGGCGACGGACGGGAGGAGTGTGTTCCAAAGGTTGGACGAGAACTGGGAGTTGGAAGTGTAGTTGCCGGCTTCGTCAAAGCAGTGGGTGAGGATGGGATCTTGCTGCTGTTGAAGGGTGATGAGGGGTGCATGAGAGAGGAGGAGAAGAAGGGCGAGGCAGAGCAGCGAGCTCATCTCATGGATGTTAACCATGGCTTCCCAAAAGTGATGTTGTAAGATGAATTGAATGGTGGGAGAAGCAGAGAGTCATAACAAGAAAAAGTATGCTCGAGCTCTGTCAAATGACTGCATGGCGATTGACAAATTAAACACGGAAGATGGGCGATGGGAAAAGGCAATGGACCAAGGAACACTAATTGACTTAACTTTTAGTGAAATTAAATATTTAATTTTATTTACTATTTCTATTTTTTATTTAATTATTTTATGCTAACAGAACTAAAGAAATCAAAATCGCCCGAAAATACACGCAACACAATCCTATTTCCAGACGTGTAAGTGCCGTCGTTGTAAAGGCTAATTGACTTTGGGTCGTCGCAGGAGTACAAAAGCTTGACTATTTATTATATGTTGAAAAAATAGATCATTGATTTTTTCTTAGAGGGAATACGGACCATGATTGCATAAATCGGAATCGGAATCGGAATCAGAATCGGTCAGGAATCGGTCTGAATCGGCTAGGAATCGATTCAGTTGAATCGGTCCAAATTAATTTAATCGGTTATATATAATAATTTGATAATTCATAATATAAATATATTAAAATTAGGTATTGATGTTATTTTGATATTATTCTGTGTATTATAGTTTATGATATTTTTAAATATTTTTAAGATTTTTTTAAATTATTTATAAATTAATTATTATTTTTGACTCGAGTTACACTCGAGTCAACTTTAATTACGAGAATGCCACCCTCCCCTCCCTACCCCCGTCGGCGGCGAGCCCGGAGTCGAGGACGCACGGCGGAGGCGGAAACGGGGCGGCGGCGTGGTCGGACGGCCGTGGCGGAGCTGCGGCGGAAGCGGAGCGGAGGGCGGCGACCCCGGAGTCGGGGACGCACGGCGGGGGCAGAAACGGGGCGGCGACATGGTCGGACGGCAGTGGCGTGGTCGGACGGCCGTGGCGGAGCTGCGGCAGAAGCAGAGCGGAGGGCGGCGGAGCGAGCGCGACGGTGGAAGCGGGGAGGGTTTTAAAAGCCAAATTACCATTTTACCCATGTTTAATTAATTTAATTAAAATCATACCTAGGGTATTTTAGTAATTTCGTAAAAAACCGATTCCGATTTAAATTGGCCGATTCCGATTCCGATTTAAATCGGCCGATTCCGATTCCGAGTTAAATCGGTTGGAATCGGCCGAAATCGGCCGATTCAGTGACCGATTCGGGGCCGACCGATTCGGCCCCAAAATCGGATCGGCATCGCGCCGATCCGATTTAAATCGGCCGATTCCGCACGGAATCGGCCGATTTTCTCAACCCGGATACGGACCGCTGCCCTCATCCAATAAATTTTAGAGACGCCTTAACATTAGACGTTCAAGGAATGCGTGAATAGAAGACTGACACGTGTCACGCATCCCAAGTGCGCCGATGAGGAAGCCGCCGCTCCGGTGGTGGGCTTGTGGGTGACGCCGGGCGTGTTGTCTCGGGGTCGGAGCTTGAGCAAGGTGTGGGCCGTGTCCGGCGGCCAGCCTACAGTCGTGAGCCTTGGCAGCGAGGCCAGCCTCCTCCCCCGACTGACCACATGGCGGAGGTCGGAGGCGGCGCCATCGAGGATCACGTTCGGCGTCGAGTGCTGCATGGCTGGCACGCCGTTCACGCTCGGGATCAGTGCGCCTAACCTCGCCGACAAGCCCACCCTCGAGTACGACCTGCTCTGCTCTCCGGCCGAGCTCCACGCACTCAAGCAGCCACCTTTCAACACCAACAACGCCAAGAACCAGACCCTCTTCACCGCGCACCAGATCTTCAAGTGCTGGGTCGCCGCCGCCGCCGAGCTCCTATGCAAAGTCGAGGAGAGACCTGCTTCGACCGCTGTTGGCTATTGGAGCGATTCTGGAAACTATTGTCAGAGATCCAAGAGCTGCATATCCTGATGGATCCCTCCGACCTGGTCAAATTGAAGAACCAGCTTGGCATCAACCCGTCGGAGACGTGGCCTGCCGGGCTTGCAGGGCTAGTGCAGTCCTACAAGGAGCTCTGGCACCGGGTGCCGGCAGTGCTCCGGGGTTGAGGTGGACCTGAGCGGCGGCCCGAGGGTGGTGGAGGCGGCGATGCGACTGTTGGAGGGGAGAGCCCCCGGCGACGAGGCGGCGAGGGTGCACCTTCTGCAGGCAGAGGCGGCGGTGAAGAGGTTCTTCTTCGGATATAGGGAGGTGGTGGCGGTGGCAATGGCCAGCTTGGAGGCAAAGGGTGGCCGGGCGGCTGTGGCGGCGGTGTCGGCCAGAGATTGGTCGGAGACATTGCCGGAGATATTCGGGGAGCCGACATAGTTCCCGGATTTCTCGAGAGTAGCGGATCGCACCAATGACGTGTCAATCTTTTATTCACGCTTTCTTTGGGCGTCTAATATTGAGGCATCTCCAAAATTTATTTACCCCCACCACGATAACTTCTCACCTCCTATTTTTTCTCGGTTGGACAGCCAGCACAACCCTCGTAATAACCATTAAAATGAGTAATTTCGTAATTTCAATAGTTAGTTAACCAATCAAAAATCTTGAAAGATTGCTTCAGCTGCCCGTCTGACTATGAAATGAATTCCTTTACGATTTTTCATGGCGTATACATACATGTAGGTGAA
The DNA here is from genome assembly GCA_033002965.1 of Piper betle. Lineage (NCBI taxonomy): Eukaryota > Viridiplantae > Streptophyta > Magnoliopsida > Piperales > Piperaceae > Piper > Piper betle. The sequence goes on along the minus strand of JAURVB010001806.1, from coordinate 102,409 downwards.
CTATATGGCTTGGTGCATGAGTTGATCTTCTTCGCATGCATTTATAAACGATGCCAAAATTTTAGTGATTATAACACCCAAAAGTCTTTGCTTCAAAAAAAGAGTTTTCATATTCAGTGCTTACTCGCGCTTCTAACAGAAGTGATTAACAGTAAGCTTCTTATTCAACCCAAATCTCACACAGCTGAAATGAAAGGTGGTCCAAGAAGATAGCAGGAGTTGGAGAAAATTTTTTGTTTCAACATCATCAATAATGTCTAAAGTCTAATTATAAGGACTAAGGAGGTTTACATTATTTATAGCTAGCCCAACTAAATACAAGCCCACTACTAGCAAGCCCACTCCTTGGTTTGGAATTTGAATAAATATTTTATGAACTATAAGCAAAACTTGATAAAGTAATGTCAACATGGCCTAGTTCAAATTCGAGTCAATAAACTCGAAAATCGAATTGATTAAAAGTCTTAAAACTTGTACACCACCCACATGGTGTAACATCTATCATAAAGCATCCTGCTTAATTTAAATATTGAAATTAGGTGGCTCGAAGGTTGAGACTTTGAAGCGGTCAACTTAATTCATGTCTTGCTCTTGTTTCCCCCTAGCAGTTGTACTTGTAGCTCATCATCGAATGATTAAATACTACAAGTTGGTAATAACTGTAGTGAGCAATCTAATTGACCATAAATAAACATTTCACTAATACTAATGATGCACTAATTGGATAACAAGTAAAAAATAGCTTTCTCCATCATCTTCTCTTATATATATGTACCAACCTTGGTCACACATGAGACTGACCGGGTATTGCCTCCACAAGATATGGACGCACGTCGGGACGCTGGTATATCATCAACGACCAGCATCCCATCCGGCGGATGCAAGTTTTGCTCTTCACATAGGATTAGAAAAATGTATAAGCAAATATAATACATTACGGCATTGAGATCTTCAAACCCACTAGAACAACTCACAGATTCTTCTTCAAAGTTCAAATATATAGCCATACTCTTCTTCCTTGTGATCCACCATTCACGTTTTTGTGATACATAAAATCGTGTATAGATAAGGAAGGAGAAGAGTTGTTAGCTCCGAGTCTGGTCGCTTAAACCTATCATCACAATGGGTGAACTGAGAACACTGGCTCTCTTCGCCGCCGTCATTGCGTTTATAGCCAAAGCAGCCATTGCTGAAAACATCACGGTTGGAAGCCCCAATGGTGGCTGGGATCAAAACACCGACCTGCAATCATGGGCCTCTTCTCGCACCTTCCGAGCAGGAGACAGCCTAAGTATAATTCCATCCCTGCTCTCTCTCTTTTGTCTATGAGATTTGCATCTTATAATCTAGTTTTGGGTTGTGAATGATCAGAAAGAAACTCATCATGTGGTCAATAATTTGGTGTAGTATTTCAGTATTCTACGACCCATAATGTCCTAGAGGTAACAAAGGCAAACTATGATTCATGCCAAGCTAGCAACCCTCTGAGGAGCTACAATGGTGGCGACACTGTTATCTCCATCACCTCTCCTGGGAAGAGATACTTCATTTGTGGAACAGCAGGCCATTGCAGCCAAGGAATGAAGCTGGAGATCGACGCCGTTGTGGCCGCATCATCTCCATCCCCTTCGCCGGCTCCCAAGAGTCCTACCGTGAAAGCACCTTCCCCTGCCGGCTCTCCCAAGAAAGCCCATACGCCTTCTTCCGAGAAGGGTTCTCCATCTGCTTCGCCTTCGAGCTCGCCAAGCGATGGTAATCCTTCTCCTTCAACTCCATCGTCAACTTCTCCTCCCGCCAGAGAGTCTGCTCCTGCTCCTTCTGAGGCTGCAGCCAGACTCTTGTTCTCGGGCAGTGCAGCTTCTGTGCTTGGTTTTGGTTTGTTGATTTTGCCGGGCGTTTGATCATTGCGTGTCATTGAAAGCTGAAAACGAGAACCTGATCCGCAGGTAGAAACAGCCGTCTTGCACTTTTGTTTTCGGATTTCTCAATGTGAAATGATTTGGATTTGACCAATATCATAGAGATCTGAGCTCGCTTCATGGCTCTTAATAAATGAATTTGCACCATCATCATAAATGAGCTTCACTAGCTTCGCAATCCTCTTCATGCTTAAAAGATCCAAGTCGAAAATGATTTGACTTTCGAGTCCTACATCCAAACTCATCTGGATTGGTTCCATCGAATTAAGAAAACACAAATACAAAATAGATTGTACGATAAACTTCTTATTACCATTTATACAAGACCTGCAATCATAAATCCGAATGTTCATTTTAGCTGACCTTTTAACACTCGAATTAGAACAACAAACCAACCGCGTTTCTTTGCTATGTCAAAGACGTGCGCAATCACATCACAATGAAATTATAGGTTCAAGCCACTGGTGGACGCAGTATATGGTCCTGGGAGATGTCCACTACTGCAGGAGGCATGAATTGCCACATCGCAACCCCGGGATATCCGATGAAGGGGAGTAGTTTATTACCAGCAGCTTGGCTCTGAGCAGCAAATGCAGCTGTGATTGCAGAAGCATTAGGCAGAAATCCAGGTTGGGTAGCACTCGTTTTCTTAAGCTGTTGTTCTAGCTGTTCTTTTTCTGCTTTTAATCTCTGTTTTTCGTCCCGAAGTTCATTCTTCTCAGTCTATAGCATAAACAAAAAAGACAGGGTGCTAGTTAGAAGTGGAGGGGAAATTAAACCTACTTGCTAAACTTTCCACAAACTACCTCAAACTCTCGTTAAAGCATGCAAAAACATTGAAACATTAACTCAAACAGCATCTTCTAGTCCTTGCGAGAAAATCTCAATTCTAAGGAATATGGAGAAGTAAGAATAAGAAGCTATAAACCTTCAGCTCTTTGATCTTCTCCTGAAGGTTATCATTTGATTCTTTCAACTTATCTGCCTCACTTCGCATTTGAGTTACCAGTCGAACAGCATCATTCAAAATAGCAGCTTTGTCCATTTTTGAAGGTTTTCCGGGATCAATAATAGCAGCCAACTCCAAAAACCTTGCAAGGGAAATGTATTAGGCATAGACTCCAGATGACGGAAGGTTCCAACTTCCAATAATATTTTAACTCTAGAAGGAAGGTACCTGTCATTGATCATGTCTCTTCGCTTCTTTTCTCTGCATGCTTTGGATTCTGAGCCGCTACAAGATTCAGATCTTTGGCTGATGTTGGGTGAAGAAACAAATATTAACAAATACCTTGCCAAGAAAAAAGCAAAACACAATAACATATAACAAATAGGTATTGAAGAAAAAGCAAAACCGTTTCTGCGTTCCTGGTGTTTTGATTGAATCCGATACCAATTCCTCACATGAGCCTCCAATTTCGACACTGACAGTAAATAATGAATTAGTGACCAGAATAGAAGTTAACCAACTTCAATAATGTTATCATAGAACTATAGTAAACATTCTCAAATGGAAATCGCCAAAAGTGATCCCAAGTAAAAGATGATTTACATCTATCCTACTTATCTCTCAGTCTCCTTTGTGTTTACTTTCAAGCAATGAGGAAAAGAAGCATTACAACTATAAGAACCCTGAACAGAGTCTCTAAGAAATTGGAAACTAAATTAGGATGCGTGTGGACAAAGTTGATTTATATGCAAAAAAGATGATTTCACAAATATAACAACTGGTCAATGATCATTTTTAAACTTAACAATTAATCTTTGGGTTGTTTTCTTAGGACAAAGTTGATTTATCGTCAAGGATTGTCATGGTATTTAATCGGCATCTCCCTCATTGAAAAACGTCATTTTTTCTCATATACTTCCTAAAGCCTAATTTCCACACTTGCATAAAGAAATTCCAAATACAAAACCTTTCAAAGTTCATAAAAAAGCAGCATTAAAAAGACACTACAGTTTTACTAATACGGGAGCAAATCAATGAAAAACGGCAACAACGGCCTCATGAAAAAGAATTAGTTTTGGCACTTCAAATTCCATTTGCTCTAGCCAAAGATATTGTGGACATCAATTTGCTCAACTATGTAACAAACATAGGGAAAGCAGTATGAATGAACTTAATTCTGAGTGACACCCAAATTAGCAGCCAAGATAGAGGATGAGATGAATAGTATATCTAAATCCTTGGGCTATATATTTTTCAACACGTCCCAAGGATTTAGCTGATATAATAATAACAAACACGTCTACTTGAACTACTCTTAGTGGAGCAGGAAATTCACTTAATAATCAAACAATAAGGCAAAAGATGAACTACGAGGAATCAAACGGTCAATCAGTCCATCAAACAAAGATACATATATAAGAACCACTAGTTTGCCAACAGTCACAAATTCGCTTAATCAAACAAGATCCTTGTGGACCAATAAAAGCAACGAAAACACACACACACAATTGAGCCCCATCTCAATATATCTTCCAAACACCCTCATCCTACAAAGGCATAATGAACGCAACCAACAACACAAAAAGAAAACAAATTTCCCGTCCAAAACCATCGCCGGCGATCATCAACAAGCTACCTGAAATCGTCGATGGTGTTGTGAGTCGGCCAGTAGAACGCCGGCGCCACGTCAGGCGCCGGGAAGTCCCCGCATGGAAGTGGAAGGTCGTGAACAAGGCCACAGTCGAAGACCCAGTTGGTGATTTCCGGTGAGTCCATCTCCGTTCGCTCCCCAGCAGCCGGCGCCGGCCTTTTCTCGGCCTCTTCTGGCCATTGAAACAGTGAATATATAGTGGACTCCGACCATACCCTGGTTTCGTATCGATACGTTCCGAAATGGTCCCACTTGGTTTACATATACTAGCGCATAGTTTGACCTCCGAACTGGGCCAAAGCTTTAAAATATCACAAATTCTTGAAAAAACAAAGTAAAATTTTGACGTTTTTTTTGAAGAAAAAGAATGATCTTTTTTATTTTTCATCTTTGCGTCAAATAAGTTTCAGACGTAAATTTATTGTCAGTTCCCATTAATTTATTAAAGTTCATGTTTTTTTTTCCAAAGGAGGTGTGTGTGTGTATATATATATATATATATATTCACAAATAAGTTTTCATCTCCATGCATCTTTTTTAAGTTGTCAATACTAAAAAATATTTAAAAACTATCTTAAAATGTCAATGGACTCTGGGCGGGTAATGGGTTCACGGGGTATAGAGTAAAGCTAGGCCCCATGGAGAGCTTAATTTTTTAGATTAACCAAAAATTGAGTAATATATTGAAAACTATTAATTTTGAGGAAGCAAATGAATATTTTCTCTCGATAATAGAACCTGCATTTACATTTTGGTGACTAATTGTAAATTTGTAATAGCTAGTACAGATAGTGGACACGTTAGTGTTGTATTTGATATAAACGAATTTATTTGTTTCAAGTAACGATAATGGAAGTACCCCTTTCGTTCAACAGATGCGATACCTGATACCACCCTCTTTTGTATTTTTACTCAACCACTTAGGTGTGGACGGAATCGGGTGACATTTACAACCTTTCTGATAATCTATGACGGGTCGAAATCAGATGATGCAATTCAAGATGCAAGTTGCCTGAGGGCGAAATTAACAATGATAATGAACTGTTAATTAATAACTAAGTGCTCATGTCACATCCATGCCCTTCCATCAGTGAAGCCCTTTGTGACGCTCATGACTTTATGAGTTGAATAATCAGTTAGCTTGCTATTGGATGATGATTAACTACACTGGTTTAAAGAAAAAAACATCACGGACTGCATATCCAATCGCCAGCAGCAATCGTGACCGGATCGGCTGGCAACGATCTGAGAAAGGAGGGGACTGCATTTATTTTATATTTTTTAAAAAAACCAGATTAGCTTCGTTGTTAATCAGAGGGCCCAGCCTGCAACATTCAGCAACTGCCCCTCCATATATATAATTAACGAACTCGGAAAGGAATTCTGATTATGAAATCAAAGCTAAGATTTGCCTCTTTCTATATCTTTTTCAAATGGTTAAGAGAGCTGCATTCGCAAATCCTCCCCACACGGTTGGTTAAACTGACCATATCTAGGCGAATTTTTTTTTAAAAAGACCATATCTAGTCAACAAATAATGCAAAGATGCAATATTGCAATGAAATGTAGGCCATGCTTATCCAATAACAAAGTAATAATATTTCCTTGTTCTTTCTTGTGTCTATAGTGTGCAATATGTAATTTTACTAATTGTATATGTTATGTGAATAAAGAACAATCAACATGACGTGAAAGGTAAGACCTTTGAACTACCAAACGCGAACAATGCAGCAGAAACATCCAAACAAGTGGAACAGATAAGTACATTTAGGATGTTAAAGAGAGAGGTAGATAATGTCGAGCAAATTAATATACATACTATTCACGTATATCATATCATTAAACATAGTTTAAAGTTTAATCACAGCCGTGCTGCACTTGAACTCGAACTAACTGCTGCTGCCCATCCGATACAAACGAGTGGTTTGAGCAAAAGCATCCACCCTTTTCCTCATTTCGTCTGGATTAGCTCCCACAAACTTATCCACTTTGGCCCGTCCCTTCATCAGAACAAACGTTGGCATGGCCTTCACTTCCATCTTCGATGCCACCCCCTAACACAATCATTCTTCATATAGAAAATTTCTCTCCAATTGACAAATTAAACAGTATCCTATTTTCATCTCACAAATCAGTGGATGTCTTCTGAATGTGAGGATATATATCCAACCATCAGAGTGGCATTGCCCAGTCTCTCTCTCTCTCTCTCTCGAGCTACTACCCTCATATATATAAGACATAAAAGAAGTTAAGATGTGCTCACCTTCAACTCATCGACGTCGACCAACAAGAACAGAACATCCTGATAATTTAGTGACAGTTCTTCAAAGAAGGGATTCATTGCCAGGGATGGCACGCACCAGGATGCAGTAAAATGAACCACAATCTGTTTTTAATTTATAATCAGTATGTATGAAATTAGAGACAAGTCCATAAACATGGCCTAGTTGATTCGACCAAAGCAGAACAAATAGGCAAAAAGAAATGAATCCGATGCTGAGCAGAAAATCATATATTTGGCAAGTTCGTGTATTGGCGAAATTGAGAAGAGAAGAAACGGTGGTAAAGGAAAGAAAACAGAGCAAAGGAAATGTCAAAATAATAGGAGCAACAGGTGACTTACCGGGCTTTCTTGGCTACTGGCCTGTGCAATGTGAGAGACCCATAACTCTTCCGAGTCAATCTTCACAACCCTGGACTTGACAAGCTGCTCTTGGTTTTCCATATCACTTTCTAGCTACGGCTGATTTCTCCACTTTGTTTTAGATCCAAACCGATGTCAGGCAACTCTCCGGCCGCCCACGGTTTTATACGAGCGGAAAGCCGAAAACCACGGAGTAAATAAAGCCATATAATTCAGGCCCAAAAAAGCTCCATGAAGCTATAAAAATGTACCGGCGGCATAATAAAAAATAAGAAATTATAATTATAATAAACTGCGGAATGGCCTATGGGCACGTCATAAAAAAATGCATAATAATCATCTTTATCTGTCTTCAACAAATTCTCTTTTGGATGGTTGGAGCGCACCGTAGTGAAGATAACAAAAATATCTGGCTTGTTCTTATCCCCTTTAATGGGAAAGGATATTAGTGGATATATCTATATAGATTGACAATTTGACCCGCTTTCCGATTTTCAAGAGTTAGGAAAATGACAAAATTGGTTTTAGGTTTCTTTATACTTTTGCGTGTCAATTTTCTGTTTATTGGCCTCAGTATTTGACTTGATAATAAAAGTTGAGTTTAATGTGTATCAGTACAAACTGGCCTAACTTGGTGAGCTTTAGTTAAATTAGGTAGAAAACTTAACAAAAAATAACCAAAATGGAATCTGTTTTTAAAATAATCGTTTCATGAATCGGCAGAGTCACCGAAATCCAATTCGAGGTCATTACCGTGTGTATTTCTCAGATCAAGCCTGCCTACAAAGGGTATATTCGTTATCATCCTCCAAGCAAAGGAGTATACATTTCAAGGAGTGTGATTTTTTATGTAAGCCTTTATCCCTATCAGGGAACTGACAATGCACAGGTTGATTTGTCTGCTAACCTAGGTGTGACAACTTATATGGATTTTCTTCTAGCAGCGTGCTCTCCTTCAAAGGCTCAATGGCACTCGGTTTCCCGCTTCTGTGCAAGAATTTTCTTCCTCTGAATCTTCACAACCTTCGACTGAGTGTTCCACTATAGCACAACAATCAAACACTCAAACAACAGAAGCTGAAAATTTGTCGTCTCCTGTTGCTGCTCATGACTCTCGAATTGTAATGCTCCCAAGCAGTGATACATGCTCAACTCATCACACGACTACAGGGTTCAAAGCTGGCGTTGTGAAACCAAGTTACAATGGTGGATGATGTGTCAGAGCCACCCAATGTCAAAGAGGCCTTAGCACATGAAGGATGGCTATAAGCTATGAAAGAAGAGTTACAAGCACTAGAGGATAATGATACATGGAAGCTGGTGCCAAAGACTACAGGCATGAATGTAATTGGTACAAAATGGGTATTCAAACTGAAATACAATGGTGACAACTCAGTCGAGAGATTGAAGGCACGACTTGTAGCTAAGAGGTATAATCAACAAGAAGGGGTTGATTTTTCGACTTTCTCTCCGGTTGTAAAGCCTCCTACTGTTAGAATGGTGCTATCTTTGGATGTTGTCCAGAAATGGAAAATTCATCAGTTAGATGTCAACAATACATTCTTGAATGGGGTTCTTAAAGAGACTGTTTACATATCTTAACCATCAGGGTTTAAGAATTTCATTCATCCTCAGCTTGTTTGCAAACTTAAAAGGCTTTATATGGTTTAAAACAGGCTCCACGAGCATGGTTTGACAGATTCAGCGTCTTTCTTATGAGTCAGGGCTTTCTCTCAAGTAATGCTGACTCTTCTCTCTTTGTTTTTTAACAAGGTGATGATGTTCTTATTCTTTTCCTCTACGCTTATGACATGCTGATTACAGGGAGCTCTACTGACGTCCCCGACAATTTTATTCAGAAACTGAAAGCCAGTAAGATCTTTGGCACAACGCAAGAAGAAGGGGTTGATCCGTATCATCTTGACTTAGGTTCTACTTCCTCTATTCTTTAACAATACCTAATCAGGCTTTTTAATTTCCAAGAAAAAGGAGTTTTTATTCTCAACAATTTAATAATTATTGGATCGAGTCCTAGTATCTTGACTAAAGGTCTTCGATATCCATATGAGTCCATTATTCAATATTAATATTTTTTTAAAGACACAAATTGAAAATTCTCCAATCCAAATATTTTCTATCCAGATTTTTCCATGAAAGATCTAGGGCGAGTACATTACTTCCTGGGTTTTCAAATCCAAACAATGGATACTGGTCTGTTCTTATCACAACAAAGGTATGCTTGGAATCTTCTGTTGAAAACTTATCTTCAGGACTGTAAACCATCTGCTACACCAGTGACCACTAAGCTGCAAGTACCTGATAATTCTCCTGCCTTCCAGGATCCAACTCTTTACAGGTGTCTTGTAGGCTCGCTGCAGTATTTAACTTTTACAAGGCCAGACATTTCGTATGTTATTAACTGCGTTTGTCAGCGTATGCAAAGTCCTACTGAGTTCCACTTAGCATAAGTCAGGAGAATCCTAAGATACATCAATGGCACATTAGACTACGGCCATTTTCTTAGTGCTAACTCTAATCTCAATCTTATTGCCTATGCTGATGCTGATTGAGCCGGATGTTCAAATATAAGAAGGTCCACAAGTGGTTTTTGCAGTTTCCTTGGAGGAAATTGCATCTAATGGTCGGCTAAACCGACGGTGTCTCGATCTAGCACAGAAGCAGAATATCTTGCAATGGCTGTCACAGCTACTGAATTAACTTGGTTGCAATATCTTCTTGCTGATCTACATGTTTCCCCTTCACAGATTCCAGTTCTATACTGTGACAACATTAGTGCCTTGCACCTGGCTGTAAATCCCGTCTTCCATGCTCTCACAACAGACAGAAATTGATTATCATTATGTGCGGGAACATGTAGCTCGTCACAAATTGGAGACTCATCATGTATCTTCTTCAGATCAGTTAGCTAATATCTTTACCAAAGCCCTGCATCAGTCATCTTTTTTCACTAATTTAAGCAAGCTGGGCATCTCATCGATGTCCATCTCGAGGGGGACATTATGGAATAGCTAAGGGCTTTATTGTATTACAGAAATTTAGTTTGTTACTCTTGTAACCACCTTGCATTTTGTCGTTTAGCTAGCTTCTTGAAAATATGTGAACCCTCTGTACTATATCTCTATAGATCATTATTTCAATATGAAATCAGTTTCTTTCTCATCAAGTTTTCAGTTATATCCTGGAGAGGATGATGCGATTTGTTCCATGACTGAGAACTATTCGAATTATGGTATAAATCTGTATAAGTACATATAATTTATAAAAAAACCTAAAAAAAATCTAAATTTTTATGAACTATGTATATACAATACATCCTAATAAAGCACTTAATTAAGCATTTTTTGAAGAAATAAATACGAGGTGAAGTAAAAGAGGTCTCCTTAACACAAGCAAAAAGAAAAAAATGGGTAAGTTGATAAGCAATTTTAGCTCAAAACAAATTAAAAAGTCCAATATATATGTTGTCAGAAGTGGGATTTGAACCCACGCCCTCTCACGAGGACCAGAACTTGAGTCTGGCGCCTTAGACCACTCGGCCATCCTGACCTTGTTACTTACTACCTTCTCCAATCAAAGTATATACACAGTACGCCCGGTGGTTCTCCTCCGCATCGTCACCTCTACGTTCCCCGATCGGATAATTGTTTCCGACCACCCCTCCTCCTCCTCCGATGGCGCCGCCCAAACACACCCCCAAGGAGCCGTCCAAGCCACCTCCGCCTCCGTCTCCGTGGTCGTTGCCGCCTCTCTCCCCCCACGACGACAACGACGAGGAAGACGAAAACACCGCCTCCTCCGACCCTCCCTCACCTCTTCCCAGCACCCTCCCCAAGACCACCAGCAACTCCAACGTCGACGAAGAGGACGGCGACGATGACGGCGGCGATGGAGACTCTACCGATGTCGGCGCCCGGCCGACGCGTCCGACGCCGCTGCCGACGACGAGGGGCAGCATCCGGCGAAGAAGCAGATTATCCAGTGGCTGTGGAGCGACGAGGACGAGATAATCATCCTCATGGGCATGGTGGAGTACGAAAGGAAAGGTAGAGATCCACTCGCCGATTTACAGGGCTTCTTCCGATACATCCGAAAATCGCTTCAACTGGACAGTACCCACACCCAGCTCTCCTCTAAGGTGAGGGTGCTTAGGAGCAAGTTCCATAACTGTGTGAAGAGAGCAAGGGAGGGAAGCAGCCTACCTCTAACAAACCCAAGGATAAGCTTGTCTTTGAGCTCTCTCGGAAGATATGGGGTTCCAAATTGGAAAAGAAGGAGAAGAACAATTTGGCTGAATGAAGGTGGTAACAGACAAGAGCACGGAGTTAGGCAGCGATACCCGGGAGCGAGCGGAGCTCAACTCAGCGTCGAAGACGGCCTGAACTGTTTGAAATTCTACCGAATTCAATTTTAAATCGGACGAATTTTTAATAATATATATATATATATATAATTTAAATATTTTTTATTATATTTGAATTTGATTCAAATTTAAATATATTTAAATTATTTAATTTTGATGAGTTCAAAATCAACTCGATTATAAATTTGAAACCGCCTTGACTGACTTAATTATAAATTCAAAAATATCTCACTTAAAAAATACATTAAACATAAATTAACCTTTTATTTAAACTATCCCACTATTTTATTATTATATTATATATAAATAAATGTAATTAGTTAACATTAAATTTATTAATATATATATATATAAAGACTATCTTAATCGGGGCAAATAATATTTCAATCTTAAATTTTTATTTAGATTGTTCTATTTAAAAGATAGTCCAAATTTGATAAAAAAAATAAAAATAAAACACCTCTAATACCACCATTTAGCAAGTAATTAATAATAATATTTATTTATAATTTTAAATATATTTTAAATAGACAATTAATAAAAATAAAAATTAATTTAAAATTAATTTTAAGTCAAACATTATTTTGCTTAAACTCATAAAATTCGAATTGAAACTCAAACATTTAGATATCAAATTTCAAACTGAACATCTAATACTCCGGTGCTAGCTTGCTCACTTAGCTCGAGAAGAGGAAGCAAAGGTGAAGAGTTCCGAAGTGTCTAAAGGGAACGCAAAGAGGAAGAAAGCTAACAAGAGCGGACAAAGAACATCGGAAGTTGCTGTTTCTTTCCCGGCGGTAGAGGCTGCTGCGGCGGCGGCTGTTGCTGCGCCTGTGGTCGGTGGAGGGGAGGAGTGGAGCTGGTTGATGGAGGATTTGTGTATCAGAGGAGTGGGAGTTAGTGAAGAGCTGGAGAAGAAAGGCGTGAGCTTGATGGATAGGAGGGTGGTGGCTGAGTACGAGGAGAAGTGGAAGGCCATGAAGATGATGGAGATGGAGGTGAAGATGAAGTGGGCCGAGCTGGTGAAGATGATAGAGAGGGTTCTTCATTATACGAGTTGGGAGGAGCCAGTGAGTAGGCGGGGAAGCATATGCGCGGGAAGAAGGCTCAAAGCGAAAACAAAGCCATAATCCATAATTCAATAGAAAAAGTTTGTTTGTTTTTTTTTAAATGTGTTATATATAAACTTAAAATCAATGAAATTATCATACAAATTATTCGCCCCCAAAACAATAGAAACCCCTCCAATTAATTATCCGTTCAAGATTAGAGTACTTACACTCGCCAATCGACCTAAGGATAAGATCTAACGTTGCACAGTTTTCGTCGACCCATGAGCTAAATATATTGTCACGCTCTACATACAAGGAGTAGTTATCTATTGCATTGCGTTTAAAAAACATGAAAATCCATATATCATTTCTGACGAATTTCAAGTGTACTGTTAAATTTACTGCACCCTTTAATTAGCATTTTACATGTTATTCTTTCCGCAGTCTATGTGAGAAGTGCATGCTAGCTCGATTTGAAGGGCCCGTTCAATTTAGTTCAAGGCTAAGTTCAACTTGAGCTCTAACCTTATTCTTGATATAGCTCGAATCAAAAAACTATAGCATTTTATCTATTTGTATATAACTATCGACTTAAGTGTATAATAGAGCTAGTTAATGGAGACATTTAGGACAAGCTAAGTTGAACGAATTTTAGTCCCCAAATTTCTCCCGCAAAACCACCCCCTAAAAAAATCACCCGCCAAAATTCAAACACCACCCACGTTTCCCGACTTTTGCCAAATCGAGCCGAGCCGTCCATTGCTCACCATGAATGGACGGTTACAGATGTCGATCCGCATGCTCTCTTCTGATTGGCTACTCCTTCCACAAATCCACATTTAAAACCCCCACGCAACCCCCATTTCTCTCCCATCTCCTCCCTCTCCGATCCACCCCGCCGTCGTTGTTGTCTAGTAGGCGTCGGAGATGGCAGGTCGCGGCAAGTCTCTTGGGTCGGGAGCGGCGAAGAAGGCGACCTCCCGTAGCAGCAAGGCCGGTCTCCAATTCCCCGTCGGCCGTATCGCTCGTTTCCTCAAGGCCGGCAAGTACGCCGAGCGCGTAGGCGCCGGTGCCCCCGTCTACCTCGCCGCCGTCCTCGAATACCTCGCCGCCGAGGTACCCTCGCGCTATTTTTTTTGTTGTCTTTTGCAATTTTGATTTGTCGGTGCAGAAGAGTTTGATTCTTTTTCGGGTTTTTTGGACGAGGAAGGTGCTCGAGTTGGCCGGGAACGCGGCGAGGGACAACAAGAAGACGAGGATCGTCCCGAGGCACATCCAATTGGCGGTGCGGAACGACGAGGAGTTGAGCAAGTTGCTCGGGGAGGTGACGATTGCGAGCGGCGGCGTCATGCCCAACATCCACAACCTCTTGCTCCCGAAGAAGAGCGGCGCCGGCTCCGGCAAGGCATCCGCCGGCGACGACGACAACTAGATTGCAGTTCCACCTTCCAATAACCAGTCTTGTCCTTTAGATCATGCTAATTTGCTTTTTTTGCCTCCTTCATGTCGGTAGGTTAGATTAGGTTTTTGTCTTTTTTGGGGGGGGGGGTGGTAAATAGTCTTGTAGATTGCTTTATTATGTGAGGAAGTCTTGTTTTCTGAAACATTGGAAGCATTTTTAGTTACCTTACATGGTTATGACAATTGCGGGTTATCTCGTATTCTTGCGCACTGCGTTAAATTAAGCAAATGCTTGCTAATTTTTTGTTCATGTTTGCAAGTTTGTTATCTGCGAGGGAAAGCAAATGTTTTATAGTTTTTTTGTTTGAGTTTGCAATTTTGTTGTCTGCAAGGTGGTAATGCTGCTCTCAGAAGTAAGGGGATAATGCCCATTGTTCGTTCTATGTTAAGTGGTTAGTATAAGCTTCTGAAAAACCTTTTTTTAAAAATTTTTTGAAGGAAGCTGTTGAAATAAGATCACCGCGGATTGGCCAATTCGGTTTCTTTACTATCGTTAGTGTCCCAATTAAGACGTTAATGTTGTAATTCTCCGTATGATGTGTATGGTGCACGCCTTTAGTTATCAATAAAGAAGTTAGTGAGACATTAGTCGTCAGGAAATTCTCTATGGTTATGTTTGATTTTTTTCCTTGGTATCATTGAATTTGATTTTGGGCATAAATTTTGGACTAATTCTCTTATGTGTGCAACTAAGAGTGGAATATGTTGGCCAGCCTCAACTTGTACGTCCTTAAATGAGAGTGGGTTCATTTCTTTTTCAGGTTTATCCAGGCTTGTTAATGTCCCTAGTTAGGAGTCGGAGGTCATTTGTAATAAATAATAAATGCATTTCTAAGGAGTATTTAGGATGCACGAGTTAACCACTAACCATGTATGGTTCAATCTTTAAAGATGTATGTAGAATCGTGACGTGATGCCTGACCCAATTGATGGATGGATTTGAGCCCATTCTTTTTATCTTTGGATTACCTTGATCCCATTCATGTTGTGAAGAGTAGTATGAGAAACAAAAAAGAAGTTGGCTTGTTTTTGAAACGATGGTGGACGGTCACCTAACATGGGAGAAATTGCTTATGCATATGCAATTGACTTATATTAAGTCTGCTGTCCTGTTAATCACTCGGTAGATCAAGCCATGTTCTTCATTTCTCCTGATCAAATCCTAGAGGTGGACTGAGAAGGGGAAGGAAGATGAGTGGCTTTTGTATGGGCTCAGGCTTACTAGTTGCTTTCCATTTTACTTGCTATTCACATTTAGATTTTGCAACTGGAAGCCCATTTACTTTTGGTAGCAGCCCAACTGCCACCGTTCACGACATTCCAAATCCATGATAGTCAATGGGAGGATCGGAAGAAGGCGATGGCAACAACGAGAGCTATCAATTGATCCATCAAAACTAAAGTATTATGGTCTCTTAATATAACCTGATTTGGTGGGAAAAACTCGCACTTTCTCTAGTCAAGCACCAAGTCATGGAAATAATAAGAAGTTGACTCTTGTTGTTCGCAAGACCAAGGAGCAGATGAGAAATGACATAGTAGAAACAGATTGAATTTAGGCTTGGTTGACAGTGGATCAATCAAATTTCCCGATTGACAAAAAGAAAAAAAGCACCCAACTTCGACAAAGAAAGTGACATACAACCTTATCGAAGAACGCATCCTGTCCTCATTAGACGACTTCCATATATTATATTGCAACTTCAATATAGCAGATTGAACTGCATTGTATTAGTCGTTGGGTACATGGACACACGAGAAGATAACAAAATAGGTGGAAGGACAAATCATTCAAGTCTGTAGGACTGGCTTCTATAGCGTGGGTTTAGAATTTAGGAGGACATGTGTGTCTTAGTTTGATCAAAACTAGCAGGGGGAATCTCTCAGGTTGTAAGCATCCCAGACAACGTTTGGACTTGCCTAACCAAATGTCAAATTGAGTTGGTATGACTATCTCGGAAAGGAGAGACAAGCGTGCATGCGTAGGCCTTTTGATGTTGGGTTTTAGTTCAATTATCAGTCTCAGTACTTATTAGTCTGCACGCCCCAAAGGAAACTCGGTGAGCGGCGATTTCTTATCAGTACGCTGGAGTCTGCCCAGATTATTGAGAGCTGCCTGTCACAGAGCCAATGTCCATTTCATCGGTGATCCACAAATTGTACATCCAACAAAAATGCCTTGCATCTATTTTTGACAAAAACTATAAGGTGGAATTTCCTTCAGTGTATAACTTGCTTGTAGTGAAAAAAGTGTAGGCAGATAATTTGAAATAGCTCCACAAGAAGAAACAAAATTTCAACAAAATTGATAACAGTGTACGGCCCTTGATGGTGTGGAAGAACAGCCTTGGCGGTGGCCCACTTTAATTGGATGCTGACGAAAACCGCAGGGACAGTCTTCAATTTCCCACGCAAATTAAAAAAAATGGAGGGCCTTGCAATGTGATGGATATCTTATATATATGCTGGTAGAACCGTAGAAATCATCAGCTTGTCATCATTTATGTATTGAAAGCTATGTACATCAGTCCCTGGGCAACTTCTGCAAGTGGAATTGATTAGGCTTGGAAAAAGAAGTAGTAATGGTATGAAGTTTTGAGTCCTCGGATGTTAAGATTTCTAAAATACATCCAAAGGAGGAGGAAGAAGCCATTGAATGCATTGTAAGATAAAAACAAGAGTGATTAGTGGGACTGATGCGATCATTTGGCATGTCACAATCTTGAAGAATTTTGAGTCGAATTTGAAGTTGATGGCTCAAGGAAACTCCATTAACAAAGTTGCGGGGAAAGAGACCTTTTTGTAAGTCGGACTTCCATTTGATCATGACATGATTTACATTTTTCTTCTATATCTAATGCATAATCAGACGCAATTAATCAAGACACTGGCAAATAAAATAGTAAAAAATATATAACAAATAATACATACTTAACAAAGTTATACATATTTTCATCATAATCATATTGCAAGTGAACAACCGACGAAGAACAAACTCGAAAGTAGAAGCTAGAAAAGTAACCTGGCCTCTAGTTTTGGCTGCCCAATCAGCTCAGACGGACGGTGAGCACTTATCTAAAACCTTACTCTTTTCTCAACCATTGTGCTGTAAACTATTCAGAACAACCCGCACGAGTTCAATCACGCACTCCTTTCGTATTTTATTAGGCATATCCAGTGGATGAACTCAAATTTATTAGCAAGTCATATTAGAGTTAATTATAAGAAAATTTGTACAAAATTGACCCAATTTCCGTGCATGTATTAATAAAGAAGTTCATTCTTCAATTTTCTCCGAGTTTTTACGAGATTGGAGGACGGACAGCTTCTTTCGCTCTTGTCTCCTTTGCCGAGCTAAAGAGCGACTAGAAAACATTATCTTGATAGCCATGTTGCAAGCATGAAGCTGCGCATGATTTAAAGAGTGATGCGTAGACGACATTGATTTTTTTATGAAAAAAACTCAAATTGGTTCCCTTTCTATTGCGTCCGCAAGTTTTGGTTTTTCCTAAGCCACTCTCGTGCAATATTTTTGCTTAGTTAATAAACCAGTGGGGTCCTAATGCCCTTGAAGAAAAAAAATTTTTTTGATTGGATAAATTGCAAATGAAAACAGAGGCCTAAAAGTCAAACGTCAAAGTAGGAGTTTGCGTTGGAAAGAGATGTCTTTTAGACTTCAAACTTAGCGAAACTTCTCTTGGGTCCATCTCATTTTAGTTTAAGCAAATCTGTATGACGAGTCATCCATTTTTCGATCCAGTGCTTACTCAGAATTGTAAATTTCAGATGACTAAGTAGAAGCTATTCTAAAAGCTCCATTTTTTTGAACAAATAAGAATCATTCAATATATATTTCATAAATAAATATGGACTAAGACACAATAGTACGAATTATAATTCAAAATGGTGGAACTGGAAATGATATAGTAAAAGGACTTCTCAGCAGTGATATAGTCATAGGATTATTTAAACCGAAATGATATAGTAATAGGACTTCTTAGCAGTGACTTTGAAAGATAAAATGTTCTGCAGCAACTTTTCTGTGCAATGCCTCTGCACTCTCGTGGAATGCGAAAGCTTTGAAGTTGGACTTCGTCGCATTCGGAAGGCAGGGAAAAGCAAGGACAGAATGTTCGCTACTCCGCTTCCTCCTCTTGTTTATTTCTTACGATCTAAGTTGAGAGATTAGCGATTATAAATGGAATGGAGAAGCTCTAATACCTGGCCAACCACCTCGGTCAAACCAATTAAAGACATGGGTCACTCCTAATTACCCCTCCCCCATTAAAAAATTAATGAATCAACAATTAGGGTTGTTAATTGAGCGAGCCAGCTCGTGAGCATTTAGCGTTCGGCTCGGCTTGACTCGACTCGAAACTCGACATTTAAATACTCGACTCGAACTCGACTCGAACTTGAATCTTACGAGCCGAGCTTGAACAAGGTTGTGTTCGACTCGACTCGACTCTGTTTTAACTCGAACTCGACTCGACTCTGTTGTAACTCGAACTCGACTCGACAAAATAATATAATAATATAATCTTTATATTATATTTTATTTATATATATATATAATATAATAACAAAGAAGCAAGATAGTTGAGATGGTAAGTATTCACCTTGATGACTTCAAGGCTTTAGTTTAAGTATATTTGAGCTCGAGTCGAACTCGAACACATAAAAAGTAGCTCGAGTTGAGCTCGCTCAATTAGCACCCCTACCAACAATATGCTTGTTTAGATGCAATTGTTGATATGTGCTGAATTTCTAAAAAAAACGTGCAGAATTTATGATAAAATTCTGGCTTAGCTAGTGTGTTGCATTGGATATATATGGTCGACATTATTAAAAATTAAATACATAAATAATAAGTTTAACCCTACGTACTACAATACCGGTCATCGTTCCAACACGATGGCGGTTGCATTATTTAAAAACTTGGCTTAAATCAAATCAAGCCGATTGAGTTCAAGCCCAACCCGAACTGCTCGGTTGAGTTTGCTGCTGTAACCTTTAATCTGGCTCTAACTTCAACCATTATTATCGAGATTATTATATCATATATATATTTGTATAAAAAGTAGGGTTATAAACGAACCGAATCGAGCATGGATGTTTTTGAATTCAATGTAATTTTTAACAAGCATGTTGGAACTTATTTAAGTGTTTGACGTTTGATGTATTATGGGTCTCGTCTAAAATTTACGATGTTTAAGCTTGTTTCGTGTTTGGTTCACTGTATTTTCGAATCGAGCAAATGTTTGTGCTTAACTTATATTAGATCAAAAAAAATTTTCAACACTATATAAGTTTAATATGACCTCAATAATATTAACAAACATAGTTAAATCAAATATTTTTTCGAGTTTAAACATAATAAACTTGAATTTCAAGCCAAATCGAGTCAAACACTCTTTAATTCAAGCTCTGTTCACTATTTAACAAACTATCTATTTCAATCCGAGTATTTTTTAAATAAAAAATTAATGAGTACGAATTCAAGCCGATCATAAAATATTTGCGCGTCTAATAAAAAAGTTTGGTGTATTATGGGGTTGGGTTTAGAGTAACTCAGGAAGCTTGGGGTCGATGAAAAGAAATGTCCGGTTCGGTGAGGGTCGACATGGTCGGAGGCAAGCTATTCACCACGTGTGGCCGTCAACGCGGCGGCTGTGGGAACTGATCGACATGGCCAAACCAAGTATTTAGAGTTAGAGACGGTCGGCCAACCCACCCACGTAGAAGAAGAAGGAGGAGGAGGAGGAAGTTAACGACTTATTATAGGCTCTGTAGCAATTCGTCCTGACCAGTTACCACTATGCCAACCTCCCCCAACAAGGGACGCTTCCAAGTCTTCATTCTATATATTCTTTCTATCCTTTCCACCACCCTTTTCTTTTTCTTTCCTCATCCATCTCCCTTTTGGCACACAGCAATTAGGCCACAGTAAAGTTGTTTTTGTCCACTGTTTCAAGCCCAGAAAGATCCCACTTGGAGTTTTCTTGCTGCTGCAGCTGCTTCTTCCTTCAAGGTTGGTTATTCATCTCTCTCTGAGGGTAGCCTGTTTTGCAGGTTCCCGTTTAACTCTTCCTTTTTCTTTAGTGATTTGTACATGGGTTGTTTTCCTTTGGGGCTGTGGTGCCATGTGAGGTTATGAAATTGAAGTGGGTATTGGTTCTTGAACTTAATTTGCTTAAATCTATGGTCTCTGCTGTTCTCAGTTATTTCATTTCTATCTGTACCACTTCTATTGTTTGTTTATCAGTTTGCTTTTACACTAATTAGCTGTTATTGTTTTTTAAAATCTTGGTCTCCACCTTTGTCGTTCTGCTATTACCGGTTCTTCTTATGGTTGCGAAGCTCATATGATTGTTGTGGATTGTACTGAATGCCTCGTGATTGTTTTCTGGCCTATTTGCATGCTTGCTTCTGACTAAGAATCCACTCTTTTAAGGTTTTGAAATGTGATTTGTAATTCACTAGATTTATGGGTGAGGTGGTTTATGTGGTAGCATATATATTTAGCTCTACCATTTACGGACTTCTTCTCTTGTTTGTCTGAATTTTGATCGCAATGCTTCTATGAATGATGAACGTATCATCCCGATAATACATATTCCTCATGTTATTTATCTTCTATTATTTTTTAATACTGAATTGATATTTCTTGGAAATAATTGTGTTTGTATGCGACCATATGCATAGTAATTGAAATTGTCATAATAAACAAAATGAATTAATTTCAATTTATCATAAAAGTTTACTTTTGTGAAGTTGCTTCTTGCAATAGATAAGTTGCGCTGTGTGCTGATTTAGCTTTTATGATCATTGATTATAACAAACCCTCGTTCACTCCTTTTTTTGTTGGGGAAGGGATTAGCAATTGTTAGCGTAGGGGAATTTTATGTTCTAGTGGATTGTTTCTACTATTTTCCATTCAGTACTAGTTCATGCTTTTCTTACTTTCACTATGTAGGAATTTGTCGGCAAAATTGTCTTAACGGGTGTTTGTGGTCGGTGAGGGAAGATCACTGTGATAAACTCATGCTTCTTCCTTGGAATGGATCTTCACAATATTTTTAGATATAGTGTTCCAAGCATAGAGACATCGTATGATTATACTTCCTCTAGTTTACTACCTGACTGGAAGCTTAGCTCTGTGAAACATGAGTTTGAGAACTCACCGGATTCTCCACTCACGTCTCAAATCGATTATGACACCAATTCTGGACTGAGCAATAGTCAAGATCGTAACAGCTCTTCCGAGAATCAATCAGGAGTCAACCTGAACAACATGCCTTTGAAAACTGAAAGTTCATATGGCCAAGCAGCATCACACCATCGAGATAATCTCCAGCTCCATCTGGATAGAAGGTCTATGTCACAAGATGGGATGAAAATGCATCATGCATTGCAAGAGATAGAGTCTACTCTTATGGACCATGACTGTGATGAAGGAAGCTCCCCAAGTTCTGTTATTCGGGAAACTCACCAGTCTAGGAGCCTAAATCAGCAAAAACAATCAGAAATATGGGAAAAGGAGTTCATGATCTCACGGCCACAACCATCATCGTCTGGAAAGCAAAGGAAATCATATTCATATATTTTATCTCCTCGAGATAAACGTGCACGCTTGGGCAGCCCTTCACAAGACTCTCCTCACAACACTATCAAAAAAATGCTAATTGAGTGTGCAAGGGCACTCTTTGAAAGTCGATTTTCTGATTTTGAGAATCTCGTCCAAGAAAGTAGGAATTATGTGTCCATTAGTGGTGATCCCATCCAACGTCTTGGAGCTTACATGGTTGAAGGATTGGTTGCGCGAAAAGAAGAATCTGGCACAAATATATATCGTGCACTTCAATGCAAAGAACCTGAAAGCAAGGATTTATTGTCTTACTTGCAAATTCTCTATGGTATCTGCCCATACTTCAAATTCGGTTACATGGCTGCAAATGGTGCAATTGCAGAAGCATTCAAGAATGAAGACCGTGTGCACATTATGGATTTTCAAATTGCCCAGGGCACCCAATGGATCACTTTGATACAAGCCCTTGCAGCAAGGCCTGGAGGGCCTCCACATGTTCGAATAACTGGCATTGACGATCCAATGTCAAAATATGCTCGAGGGGCAGGTCTAGATGAAGTTGGGAAGAGATTAGCGGCCATGTCTGAGAAATTCAATATTCCGGTTGAGTTCCATCCAATGCCTGAATATGCCACTGAGGTTACTCGCGACATGTTAGACGTTAGACCTGGGGAGGCAGTAGCTGTAAACTTCACCTTGCAGCTACATCACACTCCTGATGAGGGTGTGGATGTTAACAATCCTAGAGACAGTCTCCTTCGAATGGTGAAATCCTTAAACCCGAAGGTGACTACTTTGGTTGAACAAGAATCAAATACCAACACCACCTCGTTCTTTATGAGATTCACAGAAGCGCTGGGTTACTATTCCGCAATGTTTGAGTCGATTGATGTTACTCTTCCAAGGGATAGTAAAGAGAGGATCCATGTTGAACAACATTGCTTGGCACGTGACATTGTAAACATAATTGCTTGCGAGGGAAAAGACAGAGTAGAAAGGCATGAGCTGTTGGGGAAGTGGAAGTTAAGATTGAGCATGGCAGGTTTTCGGCCTTACCCTCTCTGCTCGTACGTGAACTCGGTAATACGAACGTTGTTAACATCTTACTCTGAGAATTACACACTAGTAGAGAAGGAAGGGGCTATGCTCTTGGGCTGGAAAGATAGGAATCTCATCTCTGCTTCGGCATGGCATTGAGAGAGATGATACCAAAAAACTTGAGCTTTTGTGTACTTTTTTGTTGTCAATGTATGTTGTCTTCTGCACGGTGGCATGAATGGGTATATAGTATTATGTTGTAATAAGAATTTTGTCTTCATACTTCGTAGTAATTAAAAAGGATGGATCTAACAAAGTGTAATTTTGGCTTCGATGGAAGTAGTTGGATGCTAGGAATACATGTACGTTATTTTTCTTATCATTTGATATAAATGGGAGTAACATAATTGATAGAATTGAAAAAATTAACCATGTAGTTAGCTACGGCAAATACAAAGGTGGGTGTGACTAAAAGTTATTTGACACTAACTGATGATGTAGTTGTTAATTGTAAGAGGAGAATTGTATGATAATGGTCTTGGAATGTGAGGTACAACCAAACTTGCAACCGGTAAAGCATTAAGACCTGCCAATTACTGAACTTTCTTCTTCCTTATAATGGCCAACTCGAAGTCATGATCTATACAAATCTTATAAGGGAAGCAAGCAGCAAATAATTGGAAGGACACAGAGAAGTACAGCAAACTTTAGCTAAGCCTGGCAAATTGGTTGGCCTTATCCAAGCACGAAGTTTATGCAGAGTCAAACTTGAACAGAGAGGGGCTTAGACTACGAACAGTTTTAGAAGGCAGTTCTTACTTGTAAGCGATGGCAATATTGTGTAAGTTCCATCACCTTTTTCGAAGAAGTTTTCAGTGCATGTTTGGAGAAATGTTCGGTCATCATATTCAATTATTACAAATAGAACAATTTCACCGAAGAACATTTGATATTAACATATGCTTTTATGAGATTAGAACCAATTTAACATGAGTAGATATTACAGTTCTTGAGCTTGAGAAGCCATTGCATGGCTAAATATTGCAGATCTCGACAAAGAAACGGAAAACAATTTTTTTACGAGACTTGGTCTAATCGAGTGAGTTCAACTATCTACCATTTTAGAATGAGCATCCTAACATACATAGGCTATATTATTTGGTCTTAATGATGCCATGAAAACAAAGAAACAGAGTGAACTTGTGCAGGAATAATGTCAGTTGACAAACATATATATATATACATATCCATGTAACTCCTCTTTGCTTTCCTTCATCAGTTGCCATTCTTCCCCACCCCTCGGCCATTGCCATAAAAGCTGCTCCTCTCGTCTTCTTCCAAAACTCCACCTTCATCTCTCTACGTTGCCCTCCTCCCATCTTGAGCGCATATCTCCTTCCCTTCTCGATTCTTCCATGACTGCACCCCTCCCTGTCTTCCTCTGACTCCCCAGTTTGCTTGAAAAAAGCGAACTCCATTTGTTCCTCAGATCAAGGACCCATTTGTTCCAGTTGATTGTCTGTGGAGATGGACTGCTGCTATCTAGAAATTGATGTCAATGGAGAATGTTTCTTTGTGGTTGACAAGGTATAGCTGTTTGCCTGCTAATTCTTCAAGTGATCTCTCCTTTTACTTTCCTATATATTGCTCTTTATTTTGTAATCTCATGTGTGAGTTTGAATCGTTTGAAGATCATCGCCTTGCTTTTTGCTAAAAGACTTAACAGGGATATATGTACTCTCTGTTTCTATCTGTTTCGTCCATGCAATGGTTCATCTTCTTCTCTTCCTCTCTTTTCTCCGACTAACCTTCCTACTTATTAGTTAGTAGCTTTAATGGCGGCCTAATGGCACACACTACTTTCTGTTTACTGTTGCTCTAGTATTTGGGTTGAGCACCGTCACCACTCTTACTTTTACCAACATAAGAAAAGGAATATGAATCGGATATTCATACAATTACTCTTGTTTGGCCGACCTCATTTCTTATCATATCCCTTCCCATTATTTCATGAAGTTGATATCGTGTCGGTTCTTCTTCATCTTCCTCCGAATTAATTTCATCACAACCAAACTGGTAACTAAATCGTATGAAACAAAAACAAACGTTTCAGACTTCCTTCTCATGAATTTAAGGCTGGGTCCTTCTCAATGACATGGTGCAGGGGGTGCTTACATCCTACTGCGGCAAGTTGGGCAAATTGCTTCACAAGGCAAAACCCATGTCCAACCTCAAAGTCATCGTCCTTGACCTCCCCGGGGGAGCCGAGGGGTTCGAGCTCATGACACGCTTCTGCTACCAAAGTGGCCGGTTCCCGATCACTCCCTCCAACCTGTGCCTTCTTCTCTCGGTTGCCCATTTCATGGAGATGACAGAGGACATCCACCCTCGCAATTTGATTGAACAAACAGAGCAGTTCATGCAGGGCATAGCGTATTGGACATGGATGGAAGTTCTAGCAGTGTTGAAGCAGTGTCAGCAGTTGTATCCTTCGGCTGCATCATCTGATCTTCTCCTTGGAAAATGCTTGGATTCTTTGGTGCAGAGAATTGGCTCACCTAGTAGTGAGGGTAGCGTATTATCTGCCTCCCCTGATAGTGGTAGCTTCCGGTTGTCTTGTGATACTAAGAGCACCGAAAGTACAAAACCTGGCAGCCATAGATCTTATTGGTACGAGGAGCTCGTTGTTCTCAGACCTGATATCATAGACATGTTAGTTCGAGTGATGATCTCCCATAGATTTGATCACCAGTTAATCAGTAGGTTCTTGTTCTACTACTTCAAATCGAGGGTGCCCGCTGTTGAATCCACCGAGAAAGGCAAGATTGTAGAAGCTGTGATTGATCTCGTTTTCTTACTTGATCCAAGGTCAATAGGGTGCAAGAGTTTGCTTGAGGTGCTTCGGGTCGCTTCGAGCTTAAGCGTGAGCAAATGCTGCAAGGACAAGCTCGAGAAGATGATCGGTTTGCGGCTTGATCAAGCCACCCTTGATAATCTTCTCGTCCCTGCTCCAATTGGTCTTGGTTATCTGTATGACGTTGACATAGTTTTGAGATTTTTGAAGACGTTCATTAGCCAAGCTTCGTTGGCTGCATTGAAGAAGGTCGCCAATGTTGTGGACTTATACATCTCAGAAGTAGCACCGGATCCTCGTTTGAAGCCAACCAAGTTCATTGATTTGGCCAAAGCTCTGCCGGATTCTGCTCGAGATTCCTCTGATACAATGTACAGTGCTATGGACACGTATCTACAGGTTAGCACTCATATTCTATAATGCGGCTCAACTTTCCATTCTTCATTTTCCTTCTTGCATTGGCCTGCATTAGCTCAAATAGCACTCATTTGGTTGGACTGATCATTCTCTTGTGCAATTTTTTGTCTTATTGTCTTGCTGCAGGTTCATTCTGAATTATCAGTGGTAGAAAAGATGGAAGTTTGCTGTGTGTTGAATTGTGAGAAACTATCAAAAGAGGCTTCTAATCATTTGACCCATAACCCGAAATTCCATTTGGGGAGTACAATGCAAGATATTAGTTCACAGCAAATGCCGGAAAGTAAAAGAGCACCATCAAAACCGGGCAGGCACATTGGGCCGAGTGACGTGCAAAATAAAGGTTGTGAGGGACATTCTGGTAGAAGATCTGAGCATGAGGTCATTAACAATAATCAAGAGGTATTTCGTGCAAAAAACCTCCACCCTTTGGCAGCTCCAAGTGATGATGATCTTGTTACTCATCTGGAAAAGATGCAATTGAGGGTGAAAGAACTGGAGAAAACTTGCAGAAAACTGCAGGCCCAGATGTCAAAAATGAAAAAATACAGATTCTACAATGGAAGGATGTCATTACCAAGACTGTGCTCTTAATCACCTCTGCATGCTATGTACACATTTTTATATGTCATCATCTTGTACAGCAAAAGTAAAAATGTTGAGTCCCTTTCTTCTACAGTGGGTTCTCTTTGTTTTAACCAGCTAAGAAAACATAAAATGGCAAAAGCCATTTTGCATTCCTTCTTTTTGTTGGAAAGTATTTTGATTGCAGTGGAGGTGAACAATTAGCTGGAGCTGTTCATCTCTATTCTTTCTATGCGATGGGATATGAAGTGTAGCGTCCCTTTCATGGTGCGTCCCGCTGTCTTACACTACTAAAACGCAAGTAGACGACAACTACATGTCGCCGGTGAATATTGAACTCTCACTTGGAGTGGTGGGTGGTAAAGGAAGTGATTGCCCAACCCCTATTGTGTATGTTGAAAAGCTACTCTGGCATCAAACTCTCGGTCATGTCAAGTCTTAGAAAAACACATCCCAACCTGTCCTCTTAGCTAAAAACCAACAGGGCAGTTGAGATGCAGTATCGTCCTCCATGTCAATTATCTACATGGTAGCATAAGAGAATCGGATGCTAGTTGTGACGACAGTGATTTTGTACTATATATAGTCTTGTAAGTAATAAATACATCCCAGATGAAGGGAGTGGTGCTGTCCCTTGGAAATGTATTTTCTAGTAAATCACAATCGGAGGGCAGATTTCATTGCTAAAAACAATGGCTGCTGCCCAATAAACATATCATTATTGGCAATGTGGGGTTGGCTGATCAATCGAGAAGAGCATGCATGAAGTCGTTCCCTTTTGGATTAATTGGGTTTTAAGAATCAAATTTGAAAGTGATTAATTAATAGAGAGAGAACTGGTAGGTATAAACTATAGTGACTATTTGTGGGTGTGCAGAATTGGGATAGGATGGGTGAAAATGAGAAAACACGTGAAGTTCATTAATGGAGTACTCGGGGTTCCAAAAATGTCAGCCTTGCATTTTGAAGATGATCGACAGAGTCGAGGTACATGGGACTGGGAGGTTCAAATGTGAGAGCAAATTAGTAAAAGCAAGAGGCTTGAAATGGCGTGAAGGGCCATTAATGGTGGCAAAAAAGATGCCTTGCAAGAAGCATGGGGAAGACAAGAAGGATAAGCATTTGCATAATTGCATTGCCCTTAACGTCGGTTGCTATTAAGCGGTCGCCTCGGCCATTGGTTCACCAAAAGACCAACCGCAGCTTCCGCTCCGGCATTTAATGCCACGGCCCTCAACACCCTGTCTTCTCTCTCGTTTCTTCCTTCTTGTCGGTAAACATGAGTTGTAGTAGTTTCATCACTTCTTGCACAGCAAGATTTAATTGGTCATGCTTTGACGTTTTTTATTAGCTACTGTATTAGATTAACGTTGTATGGAATAGTCATGCTTCTTAATGCTTTGTATGTGAGTTCAGTAGCTTCATTTTTTGCAATAGACCTTACTTCTATACAACTGCATTCCTCTTTGAAATGTGATCTTTTCTAGCTCTACCGTTGGCGACCTTTTGTTGGTGCAAATAATAGACCCTTTAAAAAGAGAGGAAATTTTTTTAACTACGTGGACATTATTTCACAAATGCATGCTTAGACCACTTTTTATCCTTTGTTTTTATATTTATTTATGTTGATACCATACTATATGATCTATGTGTGTGCATATATATATATATATATATATATATATATATATATATATATATATATATATATATATATATATATATATATGGGTAATGTTTTTCGGAACAAGGGGCAAAAAATTTTTTCTGCCCCAAGCTCTATTCTGGGCTGTCCAATTACAAGGAGGACCCAAATCTGATCTATTTTTTTAAAAAAAGTTAAAATTTGATCTGAACCATCCGATTACAAGGACGGTTCAAATTAAATGTTAAAAAAACCCTGCCATCCCGCCACATCTTCCCGCTCCCCTCTCGCCCCCTTCCCGCTCCGCCGTCCCCGCCTTCCCTCCCCAGGCACGGCTCCTCCGGCCGCGGCGAGGCGGGGGTCCGCTCCGCCTGCCCCCGCTCTCCCTCCTCCGACTTGACTCCGGCGGCCAGATCTGGCCGCGGCCGCGGAGTCTTCTGGCCGCCGGAGTCTAGAGTGGCATTTTTTTTAAACTAATAAATCTGGGTCATCCTTATAATCTGACGGCCCAGCTTAATCTGTGGCGTAGAGCCGCTACTCTCTCTAGCACAGAATAGCGATTATATATATATATATATATATATATGTCAAAAACTTAGAAAAAAAATTTTACGTTAAATTTTAATTTAGGCTGTACTTGTAATTAGATGGCCTAAATTTAATTAAAAATAATAATTTTGTAGTGTACCCAAAGTTTTTATTTGGTGAAAATTCATGAGCAGCTCCAGACAGCGGCCTAACTAAATTGATATTCACCTCAGGCAGATCTTGAAAAAAGTCGTCAACATGTGATGAGACGGAAATGGCGGTGGTACAACAACTTCAGATTTGGGTAAGTCACCTCTCCAATAGTTTGATGTTCATCTGGTCCACACACCAGTACTATATACAAGATTCCTTTGACCCCTTCCTTCTACTGTGGACTACCAAGATGTATAAGTAGGCCATCGATGCCACTTCCCTCTTTTCTTGTTTGGCCCCATATACATTCAATAATGTTGCCCCGAGCTACCAACTTGCCGATAGACACAAGTTGGTTTCGAGAACTAGATATAACATGTCGGTTGTCAAGGGGGAACCACTCGCCCACCCGCTAATACACGGCTCTCAATGATTCACGAGTTGGTTGAGTAATACATGTGTTTGAACCATTTCGAGCCAACCGTATGTGTGTTGCTTGAAGAGCACTCTGAATGCTGGTTTTGAACTTTGAAGCTTTGATCAAGGCTTCATGTTAATTAACAGAAGAAGAGTTACGGTTACTCCATATATAACTTTTGACTCACAGGCTAATGTGCCCGCACAAACAGCTTACGAGATAAGAAAACTGTGAGGGGTGCTACATATGTTAATGCTTGTTGGGAGTTAGGAGCACGGCCTCGGATTGTACTCCTCACCACCTGGCGCACACACCGTGCAAGCAAAGATGTGCAAGTCCCATCCCCTGCTTTAGTTTACTCCCGTGGTGTAGTCGAGTCTTACCTTGGAGTGGTTGAACGGTGATTATGCTTCGTATTTGTTTATCATGTTTATGCTGCTCAACATTGGGAACAAAGTAGTACTCTTTGATATATACGTTTCATGGGTGGGTAGAGAGTATATATATGAATGAGAATGTTTGACTCGATAAGGAACATGAGTAGAATGTACGCATTTGTGCATTTAAGATCGTCGGGTGTGTGAATCCGTTTCCCCCTACAACATTCAATCTAACAGCTTTCAACGGAAGTGTGTTATCTTCATTTATTTATTTTTCTCGAAGCGTATTCCTTGATTGAGAATATACACATCACAATGGGTTCGCAAATGCTTCCTCTCTTAAGCCCAATACACATATGAAGCTATAATTTATATTATTCTAGTTCAAAGACTTTACCAAAAGAGAGAGCTTTCCAGTTAAAAGAACAACATTCAATTGAAGACCTAGCTAACCGGCGATTAGAAGACGAGAAGAGTGTCAGAGACCAAGAATGGATAGGAGCCAAGAAAAAATAATAATGTAACGGCCCCAATTATCTCGAGGGCTTTTTTTTCCCATTAACAGCCCACCAACTAGCACCATCCAAGAAGCACAAAGGCACAACCAAGTTAGTCTCTGCATTTCCTATACGCCCAGACAGACAGCTCGTTACATACACACTTGCACTCCGTCGTCACCTTCCCCAGGTACCAAGTCTACAAACTTGAAACCAACCGCGTAACCTTGCAAAAGCCAGAACACAAGCAAGTACAACCCCAACTACATCGTCACCATCTACAGTCCCTACGAGCCAAAAGTCACAGGCTAATGTGCCCGCACAAACAGCTTCCGAATTGAAACAAAGATTACTTTTCAAACCCATGATCTGATTTCGTTGCATTTTATATTCTAACTTCTCACACCTTCCACATTTTCCCACATTTGAATTTGTATGCCATGAACTTTTTTCAGAATGCATACACTGATACTCATGACTGAAATACAAATACCATTATCAAATTCTGTATATTCCGCTAAGCCCACAAAGAACAGAGCACTCTAAACACCCAATGAGTCACCAATTCGAATTATAAGACATCAAACTCTCCATTCCAACAGATTAAACACATACGAGGAATGCAAAAACAACACGCATTCCATCCTGTACTCCATTTCCTCGACAAAAGAACCAGGTATGACCATATATTTAAAATAAAAATACAATAGATAGTTGTGTTAAATGTTTCACAATACTGAACATTGTATGAACCTGAATGCCAATCATCAAATACAGTACAGTATTAACGACATAAGTAATGGTGATAGCAACAGTCCACTTATAATTCCTTTCACACAACATTAGTAAAGCGACACAGCCAGAAGCAAGTAGTTACCACTCTAATTCCGCCCATATGTGTTTTGAGTTGGAAAACTTGACACTGATGCATTTGAAACCGGAGGTCCTGGAGGTGGTCTTGGTCTGGCATACTCAGCAAAAATGACCCATCCATCCAGATACTGTTGAAAAAAACAAAGACAGACCACATGAGTAGGTTAGACCATTATGTACTAGTTATGGTAGAATTTCGACATTAAATTTTGCTCACAAAATGAAGTCATTTTCAACGCCGTGAATGAACAACACCAATATACTACAGAACTCAGCCGCTCAGCAGCATTTAAATACAGTCACCATTCATTGGCAGCTTTAACAAATCTCACCTTGCCATCCATTCCCTTTATGCCTTCTCCGGCCTCTTCTACTGTTGCATATCTCACAAACCCAAAACCTTTTGAATACCCTGAATTCCGGTCTGTCACTACTCTTGCTGAAACAAGAGTCAACAGAAAGAAGTTAATTACAAAAAAATTGGTAGTCCAGCAAATGGCCACATGCACGAACAGATTTTACCATCAACAACTTGCCCAAATTTGGCAAATGCCTCTCTCAATCCATCAGAGGTTGTTCGCTTGCTAAGCCCTGCACACAAACCTAGCTAATGTCATTGCCTTCGTGGAGAAAGAAATCCACAGAAATGACAAAAGACATGGTTGAGGCCTGCACTTAGTAGATGAAATGGACTCTTGGAAGTTTGTTAGGGTACGCATTAAAAGTTCAACAAGAAAACCTTCAATAAAAGCACTCACTTAAAAGTAAAATGTCACATTTTAAGTTGAAAGCTTGCTTGTCTGCTCACAGAATAGGGTACTTAATTATATAAATATGAGATGTATAATTTGTATTATCATAACATAAATGGAAAATGGCTAAATATGTCTGCTTCAGAATCCTTTCCATTGCAATTCACATTATCAGACATAGAAAGTTTAAACTAATGAACCCACGAATACAATCAGTACATGAAAAAAACAAATCATCCAAAATCCGAGTAAACAAATAAAAGGAACAAAAAGATGGTAGACATTAATCACTAGTCAGTTCATTCTTACTCCAGCATCATTCACAGATTAAACTATGAGCATAATTAATTAAGCTTCCAAGAAAAGCGCCCTGGTAAAATTAATAACT
The DNA here is from genome assembly GCA_033002965.1 of Piper betle. NCBI lineage: Eukaryota > Viridiplantae > Streptophyta > Magnoliopsida > Piperales > Piperaceae > Piper > Piper betle. Next base: position 70,236 of record JAURVB010001806.1, on the reverse strand, counting down.
TTAAATTTTTCTGTGCATCCCTTGCACATGTAGGAAACAAGATTTTCATTTTCTCCCAAAACCTTGCATGTGTGAATGAAATAAATTATATCTTACCACTTCCATTCATGCCATAACAAATCATTTTGATTTTCACATAGATACAAAAACACCTATGACAGAGTCATCACTCCAATTAGATAATAAGAGAACAAAAGGATGAAACTTATAATGGATTATAACATAGAGATAGAAAACTGCAAAAGCGAGAACAGAGAAAGTCACCCATGGTTTCCGCAATCTTGCCTTGTTCATTAAATAAGACATTTGCCAATTAGATCATATTAACAATGCGAAGCTTGATCCTAATTTCATACCAACTAGCCAAAATACTCTAGTTATCAAGAAATTGACAGCATACAAACACAGGTAAAGGTAACTGAACAGCATCAAGGAAATAAAAAAACGACTCAAGTAAAAAAAAAAGGGTTTGGCAATAAAAGGGAGAAGGATTATATCCTACTTTACTAGCAAAAGGCACTCACCATTATTTGAATCTGCACCAACGAGCCGAATTCTTTCGTATAGTTAATTAACCAACTTAAAACATGAGTGTACGAGCACCATCAGAGCAACAACATAAACAGTCAATTGAACAGTAACTCAGTAAGAAATTTTGACTTAAGAAAGGTTATGGAAAAGGGGGAAGGATTATACCATAATTTTGCAACAACGAGCCCAACACTCTCATATTTTCCCAATTCACCACACACACACACACACATATATAAACTAGCGTACAAGTAACAATAAAACATCAACAGAGCAACAGCATAAACAATTAGTTAAGCAACAATGTATTAATTGAGTCAACGAAAAAAAGGCCTTGGAATGGAAAAGAGAAGGGCTAGATCCCAGTTAAGCACCAACAACCAAATTATACCTCGATCAATTCAACAACTCATAGCATAGAACAGTGTATATATATACATATATATGTTTGTATATATATAATGATAATAAGCCAACAAGAAAATTGACTTTTAGAAAGAAAATAATAATAATAGGGTAATGGAAGTGAATGCCTGAGACGAAGAGGTTGTTGGAAGGGTCGGCGGGGGGAGGAGGAGGAGCAGCAGGGGAGGCAGAGGAGAAGGGGAAGGTGGAGAAGCAGCGCTTCACTCTCCCGAGTCGAGCCGCCAAAGCCATCGCCATCGTCTTCTTCTTCTTCTTCTTCTGCTAAAACCTCAACAACTGCGTGGCCGCGTTGGGTCAAAGGGTCAAGGAGGGTTTTAGGGACGCACAACACCTTCCATCTAACATATTTCAAAGGCGTGGGATATTTTTTAATGTTAAAATTAATAATTTTAGCCATTTTTGATAGTTTTAAGAAGTTAGAATCAAGGTTTCTTCTTCTTATTCAAAGCTCACTTAGCTCGATACTGTACCTCGAATAAACTCGATTCCGAGTTCAACTCGATATTAAATTAGTCGTGCTATGTTTGTACTTAGACAATTTGGTCTGATTCGAAGTTTTATACTTTAAAAATAAATAAGATTTTTTAACATATTTATCTTAAATTTTTTTATATAAATATAATAAAATTATAAAATATCATCATATGATACCAAATTAAATAATTTTATCTGTAATTAAATTATTATTTATACATAATTATATCAAATTTAAAATATTTGAATTAAAAATTAAAATTAAGTATAAATTATATGAAAAAAAGTATCAATATATGTGAATTAAACTAACTAAAATTTAACTCAACTCAAATATTTTTTAACTTGATTTGAATTTAAAATTAAATGAGATAAGTTTGAGTTGAGCAACATTCGACTCGAATCGATTCTCACCCTAATTGTGTGTGTAATCGAATAATCGGCTCAAATAATTAAGATTATCAATAATACACCTAGTAAACATCATTGGTATATTTGAAATTACTTGAATGCCCACATGTTTATTCTTATATCTTACACACTACACACTCAATTTATTAAAAAAAAAGGCTTGAAAGGTTTCTGGCGGCACGAGCGTACCCATCTTAGGAAAGCTATACCCAACCATTCGATCAAGAACAAATCAACGGTTAATCCTCCCAAATAAGCAACACAAAATTTAACCAAAGATGATCTAAAGATGCATGCATCTAGTTGATGAAAAGTCTAACTTTAAGGTACAAATTTTATGATCTAAACAATTCTCTTCCACTGTTTACATCTAAAAAATATATTTCCTTTCTGTTGTCATCTAATAAAAAAACCTTCTTGTTCTATTTCCCGTCTAAACGATGCCTACTGTCACGGGCCTGATTCAAGGACCAAATTTTTCGCCCCTAACCAGTCCGCGCGGCGTATTCTCGACCCGAGAACACCAGCCTAACACCAAGAATGCAGTTTTGAAGAGACTACGGAAGCCTGCACGCCAACACCAAACTGTGTTCGGCCAACCTCAACACCCCCGAGGTTGCTGCCTTCAACCCTTCGCTCAATCACCGTGTATTGGCACCGCACCAAACACCAACACAGCACTTCTGGCTACCGACACGCCTTGCCGATAGGCTGTTCCAGAAGTCAAACAGCACTCCACACAGCACTGCCCGATCGCCCAGCCAGCAACACGCCCTGGGTTCGTGCCGTCTGCCCTTGCTCGTCTCAGCACCAGCCCACTCAACTGCGTGCCTTGTAAACCTCGACCGCGACCTCGGATACAGAAGTTCCCTGCCTAAAACGACAGCCAACAAGCAAACCACAGATTACGGGAAAACACTTCCCAACCTTATATCATTCACCCGATCATAAGGATTTTACAAGCACTCGAACTCTCCTCTCAAGCACCTGCTCGGCTCGTGGACAGCCCCCACAGCCTCGCCCCAATGTACCCACAAATACAATGGCGCACACAGAATTACTCCCCGAGTAACTCTATCCCCGATTGCCAACACCAGCAATCTAACAACGCGTACCTGGATTCCAGCAAGCCGATGGAGTTCCAGCGCTCACCACGAACACCGGCTGCAGCAACTCCACGCTTCTTTCTCACCAGCCGCACCGCGCTGTTTTCTCACAAGGAAGACGCCTGGAATCTCAGGAACTCTCCTCCTCACCGGACTCGATTCCACTCTTGATCCAGTCCCACGTCTCTCCTTGATCTGGCCTCTCAATCTTTCGATCTCTCCTCAATCTCCTGATCTCCTGATCTCCAGATCTCTCGAGCAACCAATCCGGACTCGATCTCTCCTGATCCACCGACCTCCAGAGACTCGATCCTCCTCCTCCGAGCGTCCTCCTCTCTGAGTTCCGACTCTGAACTCAAGAGTCTTCTCTTTGGATCTGGCCTGATTCCTCCTGAATCACACGCCCTCTTTCAGCATAACCCCCATGCATATATATGCACCACGTCCTTCTGATTTCAGATAACTCCGGATATTTGCCAGCATCTCTATCCACAAAGATCTGCAATCCCCACCGTATCCAGCAACCTAGCAGCACACCACGTCCAGGTTCTTCCCAACGGCCTTGTGGTTATCTTCAGAAGTTTGTTGCAGCCTCCACGTCTGGATATGGATCATATCTTCCACCAAGATACACCCCCAGCAACGTCCATGGATGTTTATCACAAACCGCCTTGGCTGCACCGCTGGTCATCCCGTCGCGCCCACCGGCTCGACTCCAGCACCGTCCAGACATGGCTCAACCTCCCGCAGCAATTCACCGACCAACTGCCAGCAATGGTCCACCAACATCGCCCTGAACCAGCACCACCGCTCGTGCATGCCCATGCACTGTCGCGTCCACCAGCATCTGCCCGCTCGCGCGTCTGCGCGCACACCCGCGCGCGCCCGCTCGCGCGACACAGCGCGCGCCATCGCGCGCCCGCACGCCCGCTCGCCGCACCTGCGCGCAGCAGCGCGCCGTCGTCCTTGCGCGCACAGTAGCTGCACGACCTCGCGCTCGCCCGCTACAGTGCTCGGTACAGTTTTCCAGCACGGTTCCGCTATTTTGCTCGGTACTAGCGAATGCTCGGCACCCTATGCTGCGTACTCGGCTCGGTAGCCTGCTCGGTCCACGGTTGCACCACAACCTCGATATGCCGACCCAAACACCGATCAGCAACAACTTGAGGTTTCTTCCTGGACTCGGCCACATGCTCGGTACACCAAATACCGACCCATGTGCCGACACCACTGCTGTAACTCGACGCCATGCTCCATAGCCATGCTCGATCACACAGCAGCTCGTGCACCTCGGTTTGCAACCTGCAACTCAACACGGGTTAGCCTCCGTATGTTGTTTCCACCACTCGGATAGCCACCGCTACCCCATCATGGACGCGGGACACCTAGGGACAACACCTAAACCCTAGTTCCCGGCACGCCCATGAATCACGTCTGTGACATCCTCCCCCACCAATGAAAGCCGATGTCCTCATCGGAAGTAAGGACTGCCCCCTTCAATAACAAGTCGAATACCTCTCCCCACAGCACCGTCTCCACTCTATGTACCAAAGACACGCCGCGCCGTGGTCCCAGCTCCGCCATTGCAACATCCCCGGTCCTGCTAGCTCCAGACCTCGCATGTATCCCCACACGCTTACATCGGCCATATGCTCCAGCCATCAAATTTCGAGTCCAACTCGACCAAACAACTCCCCGTGGTCCTGAGAATTGCTGGCTCGAAGCATCTCTAAGACATTGCAATGCAGCCAGTATTTCAACAACTCCGACTGTTTTCTCTTCCTCCATGTAAAGCACTGTTGGTAATCAGCCCAACACGAACTCACCTCATCTAGTGGCTGTCTCTCTAGACAAGTGGAGAGAGAGACGTCTGATTCACCTCCCTGTAAACCAAACACCGTAAGTGTAACCCTAACCCCGGATTCAGCACTTACTCGATCAGTCCATCGTAGATCTGTAGCAGCCCTGGTCAGACATGGTTGTGAATCCCCCATGAAGGCTCTAGACATACAGACCCTGTTCCAGCAAGAACATCCCCTCACACACTGGGAAAGAACTGATCTTTTGTCGACACCTCACCGCCGTCAGATGGTACTTCCGACATGATGATCTCCTCGGCATCTCATCACCAGTTCGTAACTTCAACTGATGGAAGTGAGCTCTCGCCGTTCCAATCCAACTCCATGGATGAACTCCCCGAACAAGAGTATAGAGCTTACCCCTGCTCATTTTTAGCTCACTCTCGTAACCCCTGTAGCACTCCTTGAAGTCGCTGGCTACCTTCAAGAAATCTGCCTCCCGGATTACAGCAACATCATCCAACTGATTCACACCCAGTTGGACCACACGCACCTTGCCAACTCGCCCAACGGACTCCACACGTCCTCTAGGTACCACCACCGATACCCGGGCTGGGGCCTTGGCCTTCACTACCAAGTCGCCACAGCTCCCTCCAAGCTGCTCGGAAGACAACACCCCCATTAGGGTTTCTGGCTCCATTCCGGTATCGACCACCTGCAATGCAGCAAGCAGCCCCACGCCAGACTCAGGATCTACTACCCCTGTAGATTTGCTATGTCCCCTCACGAAGCAACCACTGCCCCCGGACATCACCATCACTCCACCCAAGTGTGGTAGCACACCTACACAAGCTGACATCAAGAAATTGTTACCGAGTATTACCTCAAAGTCATCAATTTCTGCAACCATGAAATCAGCTCGGCCACTGAACTCCCCCAAGCAGATCTGTACTCCACGAGCTACACCCTGAACCTGCTTCACCGGCGAATTCACAGCCTTCATCCTGCTGGTAGTAACCCTCGATTTCAGTCTCAATTGACCCGCCACCTTTGTTGAAACAAAGCTGTGCGTTGCCCCCGTGTCAACCAATGCTGAAACCCGTCTTCCATTCAAAGTCACTGGAACATACATCAACCCCAAACTCCCCCGTTTAGGCTGTTCAACTCTCAGAGCTCCTATCATCTGTAACGTCGACATACGAGCTGGCTCATCTGAATCAGAACTTTCCTCGGCCTGCATCGCCACCATCTTCCCCTTCGGATTGTTCGGGCACTCCTTGGCCTTGTGAGGTCCGCCACATGTGTAACACTGCAACCTCCTCACCTCAACAACCTGGGGATTTCCTGGTTCGGCCCTAGGAAAAACCCTCTTCCTCTCCTTTGGTCTCGGCTTGAATGACCTCCAGTCACTCCCCACCGCCTTGCCTTCCTTGGAAACTCGGTCACTTCCACCCGGACCAGCAGCAGTCTGCAAGTCTACTAGGGCATCAGCTGCACCTAATGCGGTCTGCAAGTCCTGCACCTTTTGCCGCTTCAACTCCACCTGCGCCCAAGGTTGCAATCCAGACACAAAATTGAAGAGTTTATCGCTTTCTGACATGTCCTGAATATCCAAAAGACATAAGCTGAACTGATTGACGTATTCTCGCACTGTTCCAGTTTGTCGAAGCTTCTTCAAAGCCTCCCTTGCTATCCAAGCTGTATTGGTCTGCAAGAACTGATTCCTAAGTTGTTCCCTCATATTCCCCCAAGTCTCAATCCTAGGACGTCCAGCCTTCTCTCCGTCCTCGGTGCGTGTTCGCCACCACAATTTGGCGTCGCCAGTTAGAAACATACTGGCAATCGAGACTTGCCTATGAGTAGGAATCATGGTAGCTCGAAAATATTCCTCCATCTCCCAGATGAAATTCTCCAGATCTTTTGATGATCGGATTCCACTGAATTTCGTTGGCTCCGGCACCTTAAACCTTCCTGGGATTTCGGCTACCTGGTCAGCAACAAAGTGCTGAGGCTGGTTTAGTACTGCCCGCTTCAGAAGAGCCATCTCTGAACGAATTTCCTCCAAACCTGCCCTGAGATTTTCCACTATCTCAGCCAATCCATCCTCATGCACTGCACTGGATTCCGGTGCATCAGCAACCCGTTCCACCATACCGGCTAGGGTTTCCAACCGATTAAACACCGTGTGATTATTATCCTCACCATTGGTCGGCCCTCCAACCAACACCTCCAGCCGTGCCACCCTCTCCCTGAGAGCATCCGTCGATCGTGTGTCCATGTGATCGAATCAGCGAACCACTGTTGAATGCGTGCTGTCCCTCAATTGCACTTGAACTTGGTCGTAAACGCAGCTCTGATACCTCTGTCACGGGCCTGATTCAAGGACCAAAATTTTTCGCCCCTAACCAGTCCGCGCGGCGTATTCTCGACCCGAGAACACCAGCCTAACACCAAGAATGCAGCTTTGAAGAGACTACGGAAGCCTGCACGCCAACACCAAACTGTGTTCGGCCAACCTCAACACCCCCGAGGTTGCTGCCTTCAACCCTTCGCTCAATCACCGTGTATTGGCACCGCACCAAACACCAACACAGCACTTCTGGCTACCGACACGCCTTGCCGATAGGCTGTTCCAGAAGTCAAACAGCACTCCACACAGCACTGCCCGATCGCCCAGCCAGCAACACGCCCTGGGTTCGTGCCGTCTGCCCTTGCTCGTCTCAGCACCAGCCCACTCAACTGCGTGCCTTGTAAACCTCGACCGCGACCTCGGATACAGAAGTTCCCTGCCTAAAACGACAGCCAACAAGCAAACCACAGATTACGGGAAAACACTTCCCAACCTTATATCATTCACCCGATCATAAGGATTTTACAAGCACTCGAACTCTCCTCTCAAGCACCTGCTCGGCTCGTGGACAGCCCCCACAGCCTCGCCCCAATGTACCCACAAATACAATGGCGCACAAGAATTACTCCCCGAGTAACTCTATCCCCGATTGCCAACACCAGCAATCTAACAACGCGTACCTGGATTCCAGCAAGCCGATGGAGTTCCAGCGCTCACCACGAACACCGGCTGCAGCAACTCCACGCTTCTTTCTCACCAGCCGCACCACGCTGCTTTCCTCACTAAGGAAGATGACTGGACTCTCAGGAACTCTTCGATCTCTCCTCAGACTCGATTCCTGATCTCTTGATCTCCAGTCCCACGTCTCTCGAGCTACCGATCCGGACTCGATCCTCCTCCTCCGAGTCGCCTGCCTCTCTGAGTTCTGACTCTGAACTCAAGAGTCTTCCTGGATCTGGCCTGATTCCTCCTGAATCACACGCCCCTTTCCAGCATAACCCCATGCATATATATGCACCACGTCCTTCTGATTTCAGATAACTCCGGATCCTTGCCAGCATCTTCATCCACAATGATCTGCAATATCCACCGTATCCAGCAACCTAGCAGCACACCACGTCCAGGTTCTTCCCAACGGCCTTGTGGTTATCTTCAGAAGTCTGTTGCAGCCTCCACGTCTGGATATGGATCATATCTTCCACCAAGATACACCCCCAGCAACGTCCATGGATGTTTATCACAAACCGCCTTGGCTGCACCGCTGGTCATCCCGTCTCGCCCGCCGGCTCGACCCCAGCACCGTCCAGACATGGCTCAACCTCCCGCAGCAATTCACCGACCAACTGCCAGCAATGGTCCACCACCATCGCCCTGAACCAGCACCACCGCTCGTGCATGCCCATGCACTGTCGCGTCCACCAGCATCTGCCCGCTCGCGCGTCTGCGCACACACCCGCGCGCCCGCTCGTGCGAACAGCAGCGCGCGCCATCGCGCGCCCGCTGCACCGCGCGCTTGCGCAGCAGCGCGCCTGTCGCTCCTTGCGCGCACAGTAGCGCGCACGACCTCGCGCTCGCCCGCTACAGTGCTCGGTACAGTTTTCCAGCACGGTTCCGCTATTTTGCTCGGTACTAGCGAATGCTCGGCACCCTATGCTGCGTACTCGGCTCGGTAGCCTGCTCGGTCCACGGTTGCACCACAACCTCGACTCTGCCGACCCAAACAGCGATCAGCAACAACCTGAGGTTTCTTCCTGGACTCGGCCACATGCTCGGTACACCAAATACCGACCCATGTGCCGACACCACTGCTGTAACTCGACGCCATGCTCCATAGCCATGCTCGATCACACAGCAGCTCGTGCACCTCGGTTTGCAACCTGCAACTCAACACGGGTTAGCCTCCGTATGTTGTTTCCACCACTCGGATAGCCACCGCTACCCCATCATGGACGCGGGACACCTAGGGACAACACCCAAACCCTAGTTCCCGGCACGCCCATGAATCACGTCTGTGACACCTACCATGATTGATGAAAGAGAGATTTGCATCGGTGTTAAAAAAATAATAACAAAAGTGAAGGCTCTCTTTTGAATGGTTTTCTCATTAGTTTAATTTTAAAAGAAAATCAACATATCTTGATTGTTTTTTGAATTATTTAAAATGATAAAAGGAGAAAAAATTAATCTTTTAAATTTTTACAAAATCTTATGAATGTAATTATTTTCGGAATTTTTAGTTAATTAAGTTATAAATGTGATAAAGATGACAAAATAGTTGGTAAGAACATATTTAATATTATCACTTTAGTAATTTATTCCCTTTACAATAAACATGATAAAGATGAAAAAAAAGGAGATTTGCTTCGGAAAAGAGCATATTTACTTTCCCCGTTCATATTCTCAGATAACGCCCACGTGGAAGGATATTTACTCGTCAACTTCTTCCCTTCCTATTAACTGCTATTAGTACATGCACAGTAGATAGTTTCATGCCTTTCAACTCGAAATTTGTTTTCATCCTCAACTTATCTGTTCTCCACCATCCATCAAAAAACTTTGCGGTAATACGTACAACGGGGGCGTTGTATTTTCATTGTTGTAATTTAGAATTTGTACTGGCTGTAATTGTTTTATTCTTGTACAACTACGGCCGGGCTATTATTTCTCCAACTTATTACTAATACGCATTGGTTGCTTGTACTGTAACTTACTTAGAGATGGGTGGAGGTAGTGCTGTAGGCGACGAGCGGGCGCTCCTTATTTCTGCTTGTTATGATGTTAGCAATGTAGTGTTGTTAGGCGCGCAGCTGGAAATTTCATACTTCATGGGAAAGCTTTCAAGCCTGGCCTCAGTTTAAATGGTGTTACAATGACGACACAAGCAGTAAAAACTGTTGTCGACGACCATGTTCTGAATGTGAGATTGATTGTCCCTGTATGCCTTCTTCAAGCTTGCATTCTACGTAGCATTTGAATTTGGTTTTTAAGGGTTGTCGATGATTTTGTATATTTAAGGGGTTTGCGTTCGATGTGATTACCATGCAAGTTAAATGTTACAAGAATTAGTGGATGAAAGGTAGCGCGGGAAATTAAAGGAATATATGATGGAGTATTGAACCTTAGTTGGGTATTATTTGAGTAATCGGTCGGACTAGGGATTTAGTCTTTTGGGTTGAATTAGAAATGTATAAAAATGGAGGGATGGTGAGTAGAAAATGTTATTGTTGATTTGTTAATTCTGAACGATGATATTTGAATTGTTTCTTCCTCTTCAATTTTTATTTTTTCATTAATTCAATTAAATCTTAGAGTTGAAGATAGATTTAATTATGGGTGGGAAGAAGCCTCTTCCATCCAATCCGGCGATCGAACATCACCTTTCAGTCGAAGCTGGTAACATTACTATCCTTAATTATCTCTTAAAATACGAAACCTAATTATCATTTAACCTCTCTATTAATTCATGAACTCAAATAATTTCACACCTAAAAAGATGGTGGTTGATGGATTGATGCTCGATGAACATTTAACAAATGTATTTTCTTATTATTTCTCCATTTAATTATTATGTTCATATGAGGTTTGATTAATGTAAATGATATTGCAAATTTCTTGGGCTTTAGGTACTTAACAGTAATCTAACTGATTATGTCCTTACGAATCCCTGCAGTATTATTTGATCCCACTGTAGTCTCCGGCTACTTAGTAAGCGAAATTGCAAAATGTGTCAGCTATGCAACGAACGGAATTCATGCTTTCGTTGTAGTTTTTACTGTTCGAACCCGTTTTTCCAAGGAAGACGTCGGTGTTGTTCTGGCGAGCCTCCTTGGAGAGAAATTCATGACTATCTTATTGTTGCCTTCACGGGTGGCGATAAGCCTCTCCATGATTATTTGCCTGCCGCTCGATCCAAACATTTGACGGTACGTAGTTAAACTTTCTTTTTTATGAAGTTCTTAAATGCAATTCTTCCAAACATATTGTTGGTCCTTCACTTGTTGTTCTTCATGGCGGATATGCTACATGTGAATCAGTAACAGGTGTTATGATTGATTTGGCCTCCAGGAAATTATTGGCATGTGCAACAATCGAGTTCTTGTTTGATAACAAGAACCCCCGGCGAAGGGGGAAGAAATTGCAGGTCGGGGAGTTGTTTTCTATGGTGATGCAGATCAACACGGATAATGGGTGGCAGCCAGAGTCTGATGGGCTTTTCTCCCGACTCGAGGTTAGTTACCCCCATCATTCTCTCTAACACTTTACAATTGGGCACTATGACCACCGTAATCTTTATTTAAGTATATAGAATAGGGAGGTGCAATGGAAGTGGATAAAATCACAAAAGAAATGGAATCGTCCGATGGCTATTCCGAGGAGCAGCTTACACAACTAAGAGAAGCTATTGAAACATCACATGATGCTAAGCTCCACAAAATTATAGAACTGGTGCCTCCTCGCTCACTGCATCATATGCGTACCCCTAATAATCGAGTCAAACATAAAGTTGTTTGATCAAAGAATCAAGCAGCTTCTTCCAAATAAACGTAAAAATGCAGACAACATACAAACATAGAGATTCAGCCCTAAGAAAAAAATTAAAAATTTAGACCGCCGAGGTTATTACTTAGAAACCGCACATAATGAAAAAAGATAAGGATTATGATTCAGACCATTTGAATCACAAGAAATTTGACAAGTTATACATACAGAACACGCTAAATACTCTCCTTTTAAACATAGTCTCTAAAATCTAAATCACACTAGGTTTAGTCATTCTCGATATCAATAACAAAAAAGTAGTAGAACATTATCCTGCATGGTAGAGACTAGGGAGCTGAGTTTCTTCATACAATCTGAACACCACATTGGGAAGCCTAAGAAGTTTGAACCAAGAGTGTTACGAGTCTCATTCAAAGAGATAAATCTATCTTACTCATTTAGGATGAGTCTGATCGAGACGCTTCTTTTCTAGGTCTCCTCCTTTCAGGTGGAGGGCCATCCCTCCTCCGCTCGTATCTCCTGCTTTCATACTTTGAGCTGTTTCGCTGCTTAGGTTGATAAGTTGGATATTTGCATGGAATGATCTCCCCATTTATGTACTTATCTCCTGAAAGAAGCAAATAGATATAGGAAGCATGATAAAGATACAAATATACAAGATATTAGTCGACAGGAAAAACTAGTTTTAGATCAATATCTAACCTCCATAATCTTTGTTCTTGACATCAATGTATGAATCAGGCAACACCCAAAGAACCCCTGGCAATCCTTCATACCAGAAAAGGTAGAATAAGAATCCGACAGGATGTGATTCTTTTAGTGTGGCGGCTTACTGTAATACGAGATCCATGGGATATGACAAAAAAATTTGGTTACCTTTAAATTTCTCCGACGTTTCTTCATCTACTGTGCATTGAAAGCCGGTGTAAGTAGTTGTGCTGAAAGCGTACATATTTTTCTTGGCTTCTTCCATGCTAAAACAAATGTAAGGGAAAGAAATCGTCAGGCACAAAACATTATAGACAGGCCATATGCAAATTTTGAAGCCAGCCACATTCACTTGCAGCTATAAAAACTGCAAGTTTGACTAAAAAATTACATATTCCCAACAAATATTTACTGGTTGGAACATATATTTTTTCAAAAGAAGTATTAAGCTCAATATTGAAGCCATCCTTATAGCTAAGTCGGATCAATCTCCAGTAAAACATCATTAAAATGATTTCCTAAAAAGAATGACACCTACTACTTGTTCGAGTGAAAACACAAACTTTCTAAATTAAAATGAGATACAACCAACCAAACGAAAGAGTATCTAATGGAAACAAGACAACATAAAATAGAATCCTTAAGGAATATAACAATCTCAGTAACCTGTAAGCATTCACCAAAAACAGTGATCAATCAGCTGTACCCATACGCATATCCCAATTAATACACAGAGGCTAGAACATTCCACAAAGCTCACATAATAAAAAGGCCGCAATCCAAGCATTGAAGATATTTCATAAAGAGGAAAACAAAATTAGTATAGTAGTAGCTAAAATTATTTTATTCAACAAATGTGTCGAGACTTGAAAGCCGAAAGCAATCACCTTCCGAGGACAGTAGCAAGAGTGTTGAGATAGGCATCGATCATCTGCTCCCGGGTGGGTGCCGGATCCTTGGGGAACTCCATGACGATAAGCCAATGGTTGTAGTCGCAGCCGGGGAGCATAATCGTCTCCCTGGGTTCGCTGCTGCTGCTCCGCCGCGACGAGTAGTCTCCGTCGACAGCACCCCGAGCAGCTACGAGTTGGGTGGAAGTAGTCCAGGTATGTGCGGAACCAGAGAAGCCGGGGAAGGCCGGGGTGGAAGGCGAGAGGGGAAGCGAGAAACGGGCTTAGGTAGGGTGGAGGGACGGTGAGGGGTCGGGGAGAAAGAAAGCAAGGATCTTGAGAAGAGGGAAGCGGCCATAGAAGCCATTACCGGCGGCGATTGGCGGCCGGAGAAGAGTACCAGCGAAGAGGATTCGGCCCGGGAAGAAGATAAATGGACCCAAAGGATGAATCTATACGAAGACTAAGAAATATCTTTTACTGGGCCCGGGCCTGGCCGGAAGAAGATTTTGTTTATTTATATATTTATTTATTTATTTGTTTTATATTGATAATTTTATTATATTTAAGGCCCTTAATTAAGCGAATTAATTTGTGATTATTTAATGTTCAATTTAGCTCGATTCGACTCGAAATTTAAAGTTTAAATATTCGAACTCGAATTCAACTCAACCTCGAATCCTACGAGTCGAACTTGAGTAAAGTAATATTCGACTCGATTAGATTTGGCATTAATATTCGATTTGACTTGACTTGATTATAACTCAAACTCAACTCAAATTCGACTTGTAGCTTAACTCGTAGATCAACTCAAACTCCAGCTTTTAGCTTAATTCAAACTTGATACGTAGCTCAACTCGATAATATAATATAATAATATACATAATATCACTTGTCTACTAAAAATACATTTAAAATCATAAATAAATATTATTATTGACTACGTACTAAATGACGGTGGGGGTAGAGGTATTTTATTTTTTATTTTTTTATCAAATCTGGGTCGTTCTTGTAATCAAATGATCTATATTAAAGTTTGAGATAGAAATATTATATGCCCCCTACGGGTCGTTTTTTATTTTTTATCAAATCTAAGATAGTTATATATATATATTATTTAATTGTAACTAGTTATATTTATTTATATATAATAAAATAACAAAGTAGCGGTATAATTCAATTGGAAGAGCTTTCAATCCATGCTCATTACATTATTTAATATCATTTTTTGTTGGACATGTCTTCCATTATTAATAATTTCTTTCACCCTACGAAAAAGGGGAAAAAGAAAATCATAAATTAAGCTACTAATTAAGTGAGCTGTGAGTTACTTTTGACTTTATAATCAAACTAGTTTTGAGCTCCCAAATAAACTGGTTTCAAACTTATCAAAATTAAACAGTTTAAGTGCAAGTTGAGTTTGGCTCGCTCTTTCGTTTAGCTGCCCTAATTGTATGTCATGTAGTCCAATAGTTGCCAACATGCTGCAAAAATAATATCGAATATGATGACACACTGGACCGAACTTATGAGCTATGATGTAGGAAGAAAGCTTATTCACAAATGACAACATCTCCACTCCAACTGCAAGAAGCTATTACATTAGGAAAGACAAGGATGATAACCTACATCAATACATGGCTGTTTGTCGACTTCAATTGTCCTTAGCAGATTCGAGGATATGGAATTGTAGAAGGATATTTGCCCATTAGAAGACCCTGAGACTAGCATCTCGCCATCCAAATCTAATTACACTTGATGGGGAACCCAAAGACGCCATGCTTCTCGTACTTCATGTACCGGTGTTGTATGACAAAATCCCACATCAAGATTGTTGGGGATATGGGAGGAGTCCTCTCCCTATAAAAGGGACTCCTCCCCTTTGGTTTCAATCATCCCAAAATTCCCTTCTCTTCTTTTATTGGAAATTTGTTTTTCTCTCCTTTTGTAATATTTCATTGATTACTAAAATATTATTTTAGTGGTGTCTGAGGACGTAGGCATAATTGATCGAACCTGAGGACGTAGGCATAATTGGCCGAACCTCGTTAAATTCTGATATTTTTTTAATGTCTATTTAATAGCTATAATCGGGTATAGTTGTTAATTATTGTGTTATTAAAATTACCTGTCTTGATAAAATTCTATTTAGGAGTTGATTTTTAAGCGGACTAGTGTGTCCCACTACGCTTTCCTGAGATGATTTTTAGTACAATCATTTTCACGCTAGTCATCTAGATAACAACTTTTAAAGTGAACTTGGTATCTTTGGTAGAAATTAACCACGCTGTGCACAACAATTAGTATCAGAGCAAGGTTTATTTTAGTATGCTTTGTTTGTGGTTGTGGCTTATGCTGATCTTCCACATCAAAAAAAATTTCCTTAGGCCAATTGGCATTTTGAGTTCCAAGTTTATTTTAGTATGTTATGTGGTTGTGGCTTACACTGATCTTCCACATTAGAAAAATTTTCCTTTGGGCTAGTTGGCATTCCGAACTTCAAGTTTATTTTAGTATGCTCTATGGTTGCGGCTTACACTGATCTTCCACATCAGAAAAATTTTCCTTAGGCTAGTTGGCATTCCACATCGATAGCTATTAAATAGAATTTGTAGCAGAAATAGCAGACAACACAAAAGAATCCACATCAAAGTTTTCAGCTTCTTCATCTTTCAATTTTGGCAAGAACTATTGTGATAAATGCAAGATTTGCAATGAAAATTTTTTATGGTACCGGTCATTTTGGCATGTGGCAAAGTGAGGTTCTAGATGCCCTCTTTCAACAGGGTTTAGACATTACTATTGAAGAAGAGAAACTAGATGATGTTGAGGAGAAAAAATGGAAGATAATAAATAGAATAGCATGTGGTACCATTTGATCATGTATTTCTAGAGAGCAGAAGTATGCATTTTCTAAAGAAACTTCTGCAAGTAAATTGTGGAAGGCACTGGAGGAGAAATTTTTGAAGAAAAGCAGTCAGAACAAGCTCTATATGAAAAAGAGATCGTTTCGCTTCAATTATGTTCTTGGTACCTGTCTGAATGATCATATTACTAGCTTCAATCAGCTGGTAATTGATTTGATAAATATGGATATGACTTTTGATGATGAAGATCTGGCTCTAATGTTGTTGAGATCACTTCCCTATGAATTTGAGTTTCTTAAGACTACTCTGCTTCATGGGAAGGTTGTTGTGTCTCTCAGTGAAGTAACTCTTGCCTTGTATAGTTATGAATTAAGAAAGAAAGAAAAGCAAGAAAATTCAAGTGCAGAAGTAGAAGCTCAGTGAACAGAGGCCGTTCACAGAGTCAAAACAAAGCAAGAAGGGGAAGGTCAAAGTTAAAGTCCAGACTGAGTAAAGATAAATGTGCCTTTTGTCGAGGAAAAGGGTATTGGAAGAAAGATTATCCCAAGCTAAAAAATAATGGCAAACTTGAGAAGGAAAAAGTTGCTACAAATGTAGCTGAGTGTGATGATGCAGATTCAGAACTTTTAATTGCTACCACACCATCAACTAGCAATTCTAGTTCATGGTTGCTAGATTCTGCTAGTAGCCATCATATGACGCCCAATCGAGAATGTTTCTTTGATTTTAAAGAACTAAAAAGTGGAATTGTCTACACAGCAAACAATGCCCCTCTTGTCACATATTGAGTTGGTTTAGTTCATTTGAGGAATCAGGATGGATCAACCAGAATCTTAACAAGTGTTCATTATGTGCCGAATTTGATGAAGAATCTCATCTCTGTGGGAACTTTAGAGTCAAAAGATTTCGAAGTGAGGGCGAAATATGAGATAATGAGGATTATCTCTGGTGCACTTGTGATAATGAAGGAGACCAAAAAATAATGTGTATTACTTTATGGGTAGTACAATTGTTGGGGAAGTAGCAGTGACAACAACTCTTACAACTGATCAGGAGTCAAAAGCAACCAAGTTGTGGCATATGTGCTTGGGGCATGCTGGAGAAAAATCCTTGAAATTATTGATAGACCAAGGATTATTAAAAGGAGCTTGGGCTTGCAACAATCCATGATACTGAAAGTATTTTGGATTATATTCACTCAGATGTGTGGGGGCCTTCTAAGACAACTTCATTAGGAGGTAAACACTATTATGTTTCCTTTGTTAATGATTTTTTCAGAGAATTTAAGTGTATACGATGAAGACGAAAGATGGAGTGTTGGGGATTTTCCTAAAATGGAAAGGGATGGTGGAGACTCAAACACGCAGAAAAGTCAAATGTCTTTGTACAGACAATGGTGGAGAATTCAAAAAGGATCCATTTCTAAAGGTCTGTGAAGATGAAGGTATTGTCAGACATTTTACTGTTAAAAATACACCACAACAGAATGAGGTGGCAGAGCAAATAAATCAAACTTTACTGGAGAAAGTTCGGTGTATGTTGTCCAATGCTGGGTTGGGCAAAGAATTTTAGGCTAAGGCTTTGGTATATACTTGTCACCTTATTAATCGTTTACCATCTATTGTTATTCATGGAAAAACTCCATAGAAGAAATGGTCTGGAAAGCCTGCTACAGATTATAATTCCTTACATGTGCTTAGTTCCACTGCATATTACCATGTTAAGGAGTCAAAGTTGGATCCAAGAGCAAAGAAAGCAATATTTATGGGGATCACCTCTGGTGTGAAAGGTTGTTGTATTTGGTGTACAGAAATAAAGAAAGTAATCTTCAATTAGGATGTTACCTTTGATGAATTTACCATGTTGAGAAAAGTGACTTCTGAATATATGAAGTTGACAGATGATACTGCTAAATAGGTGGAGTTTGATGGCAACAGAAGGGTCTCAGCAGATGTAGAAACTGATGATGACTCTCCCATGGTAGAAGAAGAGTCAAATGAAGAAGAGGTTTAGACCCAAGAACCTCTACATCAACATGAATCAATTGCATAAAAGAAGGGAAAGATAACCATTAGACAACCTGCTCGCTATGCTAATATGGTCTCTTCTACATTACCAATTGCAACTGATGATGTTCCTACTACTTATAATGAAGCAGTTCAAAGTTCAGAACAAGAAAAGTGGAGGATTGTGATGAAGGAAGAAATGCAATCTCTTTAAAAAATCAGACATGGAAACTAGCTAGTCTTTCAAAGGGAAAGAAGGTAATTGGGTGCAAATGGGTATATGCAAAGAAAGATAGATTTCCTGACAAGGATGATATTCACTACAAAGGAAGATTAGTGGCTAAAGGCTACGCTCAAAAGGAAGGAGTTGATTATAATGAAGTATTTTATTCAATTGTAAAGCATTCTTCCATCAAAATTTTACTGGCTTTGGTGGCATAATTAGATTTGGAACTAGTTCAGATAGATGTAAAACTGTATTTTTACATGGAGACTTGGAAGAGGAAATCTATATGTCTCAGCCAGATGGATTTAAATTTGCTGAAAAAGAAAAGATGGTGTACAAGTTGGACAAATCGCTATATGGATTGAAGCAATCTCTGAAGTAGTGGTACAAGCGATTTGACAAGTTCATGATAGGGTAGTAGTACTCGAGAAGCAAATATGACCATAATGAGTACTTGCGCAAGCTACAAGATGGATCTTATATATATCTTCTTTATGTTAATAATATACTTATAGCTTTCAGGAGTCAGACATAAATTGAGAAGTTAAAGACTCAATCGAATAGGGAGTTTGAGATCAAGGATCTTGTGGAAGCAAAGAAGATTCTCGGCATGGAGATATCCAGAGACAGGAAATTGGAGAGGTTTGGTTTGTCTCAAAAAGAATATTTGAGGAAGGTATTAAAACGTTTTGGCATAAATGAGAAGTCAAAACCAGTTAGTACACTACTTACTCCTCATTTCAAACTTAGTACTTCCATGTCACCAAAGAATGATGTAGAACGGGAATACATGACAAAAGTACCATATGCAAGTACTGTTGGTAGCTTGATGTATACACTAGTATATTCGAGGCCAGGGTTGTGAGCAGGTATATGCATGATCCTGGAAAGGAGCATTGGCAAGCTGTGGAATAGATTCTACGGTATATTATGAATACCTTAGATGTTAGATTAGTATTTCAGTAGGCTGATAAATATGGTCAGTATGTAGTTGGGTATTGTGATTCTGACTATGCTGGTGATTTAGATAAGCGACGATCAACTACTGGTTATGTGTTTACTTTTGCAAAAATACCAATTAGCTGGAAGTCCACCTTATAGTCAACAGTGGTTTTCTCTACTATAGAGGCAGAGTATATGACAATTATAGAGGTTGTAAAGGAAGCAATTTGTCTTTAAAGGTTGCTTGGTGAACTAGGAATGGAACAGAAGCACATCAATGTGCATTATGACAGTCAGAGTGCTATTATTTAGCAAAGAATCAAGTTTACCATGCAAGGACGAAGCACATCGATGTTCGATATCATTTTGTATGAGAGATTCTAGAAGGAGGTGGAGTCATAATCCAGAAGATTCTGACTACTGAGAACCCTACTTATATGCTGACAAAAGTGGTAACTGTAGTCAAGTTTAAACATTATTTAGACTTGGTCAATATTTTTACAAATTGACAGACGAAGTTCAGAGACACTACTAAAAGTTGGATTTGTGAGAGAATTGTATAAAATTTTGTCAAAATGGAAAATTGTTGTATAACAAAATCCCACATCGAGATTGTTGGGGATATAGGAGGAGTCATCTCCGTATAAAAGGGACTCCTCCCTTTGGTTTCAATCATCCCAAAATTCCCTTCTCGTCTTTCATTGGAAATTTGTTTTTCTCTCCTTTTGTAATATTTCCTTGATTAGTAAAATATTTTTTTATTAGTGTTCGAGGACGTAGGCATAGTTGGCCGAACCTCGTTAAATTCTGGTGTTTTTTTAATGTCTATTTAATAGCTATTGTCGGGTATGGTTATTGTTAATTATTGTGTTATTAAAAGTACTTGTTTTGATAAAATTCTGTTTAGGAGTTGGTTTTTAAGCGGACTAGTGTGTCCCACCATACTTTCTTGAGAATTTTATCTTGGGGTGATTTTTAGTATAATCATTTTTACACTAGTCATCTAGATAACATTTCTCAAAGTGAACTTGTTATCTTTGGTGGAACTTAACCCCGCTGTGCACAACAATGGTTCAACTTGAAAGGAGGCTTTGCAGAGAACATAGCCACATAGTTCCCATATGATTGGGCGACAAAGCAGGAATCTAATGGGTGGTACCTTATACATGGACATGTGTAGACCTCTACATATACCTACTAAAATATGTTTACGAGAAGTATACAAGAAGTAAGTGCCCTTCAAAGAGTTCATGAACGTTTTCTTTCATATGAGAGTTTTCCTCATAGCCAGTTTGCTATAGATATGTTTTGGACCAGAAATACTAGTTACTAACATGTTTTTATACTATATGTAGGTGATAAGCAGGAGTTGGATGTGCCAATCTAGACGAAGGAGCACTGATGTTGCTTGCACACATGTCAGTCGATAGAGTGGTTAATATTGTGTTTATGATATTATTATATTGTGAATGGTGTGATTAAATGTTTGAGACATGATGATATGACATGATTGAATGCTAAGACATGATGATACGATGTAAAACGTGAATAGATTGCACAAGTGGGTTGAGACCCAAGTTTTATAATAAGTATACAGTAGATTAGATTTTGTGTGAATGAAATTATTGATATATAGATATATATTTGCATATGTTGATTTGATAGGGTGGTCCCTAATTGCACTTTTAGGGAGACTCTCTTCGTTTTATTTCAGAATTTGTATTGATTTTGGTCGTAATTGTATTAGTGTGTAAATTAGTTTACATGTCATCCATGTAGTATCATGTTAGGATTCTGTGCATTCATCCATACATGACGAGTCATATCTTCATCTTAAGACACCGAGATTAGATCCGCATGAGTTGGGTTCGTGTTAGCTGACCTAACCGGAGCCTGTAACATGCTAGTTTGGTTCACGAGTATAAACAGGATTTGGGGTGTTATAGAGCTAATACGAATTAATTTAGAGAATTATTTGGATGAACTAACTATTCCTTTTGTGGATGGAGTAGATGAGCAATTTGATATATTATCATTGTGGAGATTGAACATAGTAAAATATCTTATTTTGGAAAAAATTGCTCAAAATGTTTTAGTCATTCCTATGTCAACAGTGGCCTCCAAATCAGCATTTAGTATTGGAGAACAAATAATTTACTCAACTAGGAATAGCTTGAGCCGAAAAACACCTGAAGCTTTGATATGTGCCCAAAATTAGTTAATGTGTGAATAAGAAGGTAATTCATATTTTATATCTATGTATTTTCTATTTTTGATATATTTTTTAACATATATTTTTCTCTTACTATATTTTTTACTTATAGGGGAACAATAAAGTTCATCATCAAATTTATTTTGAACAATGAATATAGAAGAATGGGAAGATATTGATGATTATGTTAACAAAGATAATATTACAACATCTTCACGTCTATAATCACCGCTCGTGCCTTCTCCACCTCTGAGCTCTTTAGGAAAGGTATGTGTTTCTTTCACCTGCTGCATCTTGTTGACTTTGATTGAGCTTGCTCATGTGTTTGTTTGCATGCATTAGCTGGTTGTTTTGGTAGGGGAGTAGTTGCTTGTCTTGTTATAATTGAGTTTGTTAATTCACTTGTATGATTTATGGGAAATTTGTGTCTATCCATTATCATTAGTACTAGCTACTGATAATGCTTAATTGACATTTGAAAATGGATTTTGGCATTTTTCAGGGGTTGGAATTACTGTGTTTGTGTAACTTTATTAGTTGGTTTCTTGCTTGAGGACTTCTTGTTTAGATTGTAACAAAAATGGTTTCATTAATCACTAGTGTATAATCTCGGGAGTTTGTGTCACATGGTCATCATTGATGAGATGGATGTGTATCATAAGTTCTGTGGATTTTTTAGTTTTGGTTTTTTAGATCTGAATATGGGTTTGGTTGATTAGTTCTCTGGCATCGATGTACCAACCTCGTAGTCCTTTTCCACGTATTTGCTCTTAGCCATGGTATATGACACTCGGTCCTCTATCAGAAGAAGCCCCTCCAGGGTGCCTGTAACACCCCAAATCCGGTCCACACTCGTGAACCGAACCGGCATGTTACCGGCCCCGGTTAGGTCGGCTAACCCGAACCTAACTCATACGGATCCAATCTCGGCGTCTTAAGATGAAGATACAACTCTCAAAGCATGGATGAATACACAAACCCTAACATGGTACTACGTGAATGACATACAAATCAGAGTGCACACCAAGACAATCCCGATAAAAATTAATGAAAACTTTGAAATATAACGGATAGAGTTTCCCCTAAAAATGCAATTAGGGGCCACCCTGTCAAATATACATATGCAAATATATATCTAACCATATATCAAATAATTTCATTCATATAAAATATAAAATCTAACATGCTGTAACTTATTTTAAAACTTGGGTCTCAACCCACTCCGCTGCGCAACTCTGATCATATTTTGCATTCTGTTATCGTGTCTTAACATTTCATTCATATCATATCATCATGCTCAAACATTTACTCATAGCATGTGTATAAAATAACATCATAACAAAACATTAAATATTTAATCACCCAATGTGTGTGTGCAGAAGACCTTATTGCTCCTCCGTCCCAGCTGGCTCATCCATCTCGTGCTTATCACCTACATATATATAAGAAAAGCGTCAGTAACAAGCGTTACTGGTCCGAAAAATAAAATAACTATAACAAACTGGCTATGAGAGCAAACTCTCATCTGAAAGAAAACATCATACTTCCACATGAACACTCTGAAGGGCACTACTGAGGAGCCACTGGGCTGCAGACCCGGTAGCATCCCGAACTTACTGCTCTGCTGCTGGTACTGTGCTACTCTCAGCACTTCTTTTTCAGTACTTCTCATGAAACTTTATCCTAAGCCCTCTCCGAACCTCCATATCTCTCCTGGCCTTGAGCACGAAGGCCGAGTACTCTCAGGCAGTCGCCTTTAGTACCCTTTGAACCACAAGTCCGGACATGCGCTGTACTAAACAGTACCCGTAAACCTCCACGTTCTCCGGGTGTGAGGAACTCAAACGCGGAGTTGTCAGGATCCCTCGGGAATGGAACAGTCCGCTGGCACTAATCCAGAGCCCGCTTTGACTGTCACGGCATCCTCTGCATGGTACGTGCAGTCGGTTTCTCCATCTCTCGTCTCACTGAAAACTCGATAAAACTATATATATAGGCCTGGGAAGGGATTCATATAATAGGCCCGAAGGCAACTTGTGGTGGATCTTGTTTTCGAAATCATCCTCGAGGGATCTCATCCTCGAGGGGTTATTAATCCGGAAATATTCGATTAAATGGCCCGAGTTAAGTGGGATCCGATAAAACGCCACTTAACCCGCCCTGCAATAATAAAATAAACATACAATGGAAGAGCGTAAAACAAGACGAGTCCTAAACGGACCTGGTGGAAGCTCCAAGCGTGTCATCGCGCCTAGGCGGCGAGCTCCTACTCCGTACCTACACATCAAAACTAAATACTAACGCCCGCTAACTAAATGATGCATCAAACTCAATAACATCACAATCACAATGCAAGCATCCATCAACATAACAATCTAGAAAATCATAAAAATTAATTAATCCTAGCTCATCCTATTCATACTAATTTTATTACGTGTCTATAACTTATGCCGTGGTCACTTATCATGTTCTGTCCTGATCTACTTCATTAGATCACTGAACCTTCATTCACACTTAATCTCATCATGTAACTTATCATTTCATCCCTAATTAGTCATTAATCACATCATACACATGTTTACTTCATTCATAATCTTAACATTCATCATAATAATTAATCAACCTTAGCATGCTATGCTAACAATTATCATCAATTTTAAATAAATCAATCGGAGGTAATTATACCTCACGTCGTCGGCAATCGGCGACGGCTAGGGTTCCGTCGCGCGTCTCGGAGCTCAAATTCGGCGCTCATCGGCGTCCGAAGCTCGATCGGGCTCCACTGGGTGAGCCCCGCGGAAGATCCGGTGAATTCCAGCGAATTCCAGAAATTCCGATTTTCCGGCGGTTTTCCGGCAGCTACTGGCGGTTTTCCGGCGACTTCCGGTGGTTTTCCGGCGACAATCGCCGGCGGCGTCTACTAGCTGGATAGGGGTCATGTAGGGTACCCTCGGAACCGGCTCGACGAGCCCGACTCATCTACGAGGTCGACGCGGCCAACGGAGGAGGCGGCTCGCCGGAAAATAGCTAAAACAGAGCGGCGGCGTTGGGTCGCTAAATCCGGCCGGCCAGGGCGGCGATGCCCTCCGTTCCGGTCGGGGAGGGTCGCTGGGTGGTCGGTGGTGCTGAGGCGACCACTAGATGACGGCTGCGACGGTCGCCGGCGACCGAATCGGCGACGCGACCAAACGCAGCCGCGGCGCTAGGCGTGCCGATTCCGGCGTCGCGGCGGCCCGATGGTGGCCGGGCCTGGTCGGGGCGGCGGGGCGACGTCGTCGCCGAGCTGGGCGGCGTCGGTCGACGGCCGGGCGGCGCCGACAGCGGCGGCGGTGGCGCGCGAACAGGGGCGGCGCGCGGCAACGTTTTGGGGAAGAAAAGGTCGGGGAAGAGGAAGAAAAGGGCTGGTGGCAGTCTCGTAAATAATACTTGACTCGTCTCCGGCTCGAGTCAAGTATAATAACTAAGTCGTATTAAATCCTAAAAAAATTCATAAAAATCGGGAAAAATCCCGTAAAATCAAACAACACACAAAAAAATCATAATGATATGTTCTAGAACTATCAACCCACCCAGACTGCCCGAACGCGTCCTAACGCGGTAAACGACCTAATACTAATTTTACGATCCATTATATATAAAAATAAAAAAAATTACTGGCATACTCTCATATATCTGATAACTCATTCTGTTCTGCTGTGTTCATGACGTTATCATCATATACTTGGGTACGCATGACCCTCATAGCTCATACACGCGACTGGCATTGGCTCGGTACACGTGTCCTGAAACTGACTCAACTCGAAAAATAACGGTCGACCCGACCGGTTCTGAATATAAAACCCTAACTCGAATCGTGGGTTTTACAGTGCCATTCACTATATCCCATTGTGGATTTGAGTGTATAATTGGTTGGTTCCTTAAGTAGACACTTTCATTTTAGGCTGTAAATGAGATCCGAGAATGTTCTGTAATGAAGTTTTAGTGTCATTTCCTCTCTTGCAGATGAAATGATATTTCTATCTATTTCTTACTATTGTGGATGTAGAGGGAAATTTTTTTTCATGTAGGTGAGTTATATTACATGAAGAAGCAACTATTAAAAGTAATATCTTTGAAATATATGCAATATTATACTATATTTTAATGTCAATGATTACTTTAAAGCTTTTATATATTAATTATCTTTATTTGACTTATAAATGTATAAAAATTAAATTTTAAAAATTTAGTAAACGATGGTACTAATTAAAAGCATCTAACTATAAGTTGTTTGATATAATTATTAATGTGAATATATTGTTCTAAATTCTTAAATATAAGAATGACTTTTTCCTTTTTTTATATATGTCATTTTTTTGTTATTTTAGATATTAAATATCAATTATATATAAATTTAATTAATTTTACTGTATATTATATTTTGAAATTTTTATAAAATATAATAGTAGCCTTAAAAATATTAAAGACATTATATTATTAATATAAAATATTAGACACTCGGTCAGTCGTTCGATTAGATAAAAAATTATTCATGTTTGATTTGTCGAATTTGATCAGTTAACTTTATTCGGATATACTTCAGAATACGATAATTTTGACGTCCCTGCCTACCCCTATATACTAACCACTTAGCATATTAATGTTCATATAGGGACCGTATATGTGCATTTTTGTCTGTTAAATGGCGTTGAGTCCTCGGACGAACATCCGGTGTATTGGCAATTAAGGGGCTAGTGCTTGGGAATGGGCATCGCTGGATAAATATTGTCCAATGGATTCTTCCTCCATACTTTATTACTCAGTTCGAACATGCATGCATGCTGAACTTAGATTAATTAGTTTTTGTTTTAAAAAAATTTTTTAATTAGTTTTTGATAAACTATTATTTTAAAAACATACATTTTGTAAAACATTTATTTATTTATTAAAAACTTTATCTATTTGCAATGTTTCATCTAATCTTGGCTTATATCTTATTAATGAAAAGAAAATTCAATATTGACCTAATTAAAAATACAAGATTTATTTAATCAAAATACAATAAAAATAAAAATTAAATTTTATTTTTAAAATTAGAGTTAAAAAAACTCTATATCTAAAGTAGTAAATCATTATATAGTTTATCTCATTGTTTAATAAAACTTTATATATAAATTTAAAGTCACAACAACTTAACAAATTATTCTCCTAGTTAAGTTGAATTAGATATAATACTTATGTTATTAATTATATTTATAATTAAAACAAACTTATTATAGGTGAATATATTTTTCAATATTATTATTAGCTAATAATTTTATAATAAAAAAGAGTAATGTTGTCTAACTTGATTAGAAATTAGAATGCAAAACAAAAAACAAAAATACATATTTTCCGACGGCTTTTTAATTCAAAAACATATTAAAATAAACAAAAACTTGACCCTAGCATTTAACCATATATGTTGTCTTATTAGTTTACAGTATTGTTTGAGTAAAAAAAAATTGTAATCATACTCAATTTATAATTTTTGCTGTTAATTTAAATGAAATTGTTAATTTGAGTATTCGTAAATTCGAAATGATACAATCTTTGATTATATATTTTTTAATCTTTACATTTTTTAATTTTTTATGTTTTTATTTTTAGTTTTTCACATCTTCTAATCTAAAAGCCGGTGCGGGTGCCGCCTTCAAGTTGTTCAGGAGACTTTTTCCGGGAAAAGGGAGCGCTTGGATATTATTTACCATATTGGGTGGGCTGCCAAATGTTTAATAAGATGGAGAGCTTATTTACCAGTTAGCCCCCCGGCAGTGGCGTATACGCGAACTTCCTCTCCTTCTCCGGCGACGGGGCGGCGTTTTCCGGCGTCTAAACGCCCCCGCTTCTCGAGACCAACAACCCCCAAGGTACGTTTTGCGGCGACCTCCACAACCTTCTCGCCCTTCTTTTCGTCCATACCCTCCTTTCGCCTCATCCATTTCTCTGCCTTGCTCCACCAGTGGGGCGATTCTTTGTGCGATTGCGACAAATACATATTCCGAGATTCCTTCTTCTCCCCTTCCCTGTGACCCGTGCCACCGGTTCCGTTTCATCTCCTTTTTATTCGCATTCGGTTGTTTCGCCGCGCAGCTTGTTGCCCAAGCAAACGACTCCTCCTCCCAAGACTGCGTTTTTTTTATTGCTTCGCATTTCTTCATTATCATCGTTTTCATTGGCTTCCGTCGGAACATTTTCATCTTTCACACTTTTGTGTGATCGCTTCTCCAGAAATGGCATCGCTGCGGCTTGGCGGGTCGCCTGTTTCCGCGTTTCTGTCCGATGTCTCGGAATGGAAGCCGGGGAGGAACAATGTGCAAGCCTTTCAACCCGAGTTCTGGCTTTCTGACTCGGAGAGGAGATGGTTGGGGATGTGGCGACGCGCGGTGCCTTCGCTTGTACCCTACGAAGCATGGAAGGCCGTCACCTGTTTCGAGCACTGTTGGTGAAAGGCGAAGCTTTTCTAGCATCAGAAGCCATGCGTGCTCCAATTGCGGTGCCGAGGCGTACCATGACGGCGAGAGGTCGGCTTCAAATGAAGTTGGTCTTCTTGGCAGCTTCAAGGAAGCTATTTAGTAAGCACGACCTTATTTCTGCAATTTTAATTTGAATTTATAATTATATATATACATACATTTTGATTTCTGCAGTATGCTATGCATAGCGGCTTTTTAAGCAACTGCCTGTTTTATTTATTTATTAATCTTGCTTATTAATCAACACTTGTTTCCCCTGTTTTGAAACATGGAACATGCTCAAAACCATTGTCTGCTCGCCTACTTTACTCTGTTGTTGATATTCGTTTTGTTAGATTACATCTACTCTTAAATGCTTATTAGTTTAGTCAATCAGAGTGCACAAGCCTGCTCTTTTAATTTTTATCCATACATTGGTATCAATAAAATAAAATGATGAAATTTGATCTTTCTTTTGATTGCTTTTATCTTTACTCATCTGGACCGTATGAAATAGTTTTGCCTTTCTTTTGCTGAACCATACTGGCATCGTCACTTAGATGACATCTACACTTTCTCTTGAAAATAAAATGTTGCTCTTCAACTATGATGCATGTTTTATTTCCGTTACTATGGAAACTTTCTCATTCCCAATTTTGTCTTGCCATATACTCTCACAGAAATGCTCAATCTTTGCTATGATGTCTGAATCTGCACATCTGAATGTTCTCTTAGCTTAAAAATGTCTGGCTATATTTCTGTTTGCTCGTCCTTTTAGTCAGCTAATTCTAACTTGATGTTTCTGCAGTGAACTAGTGGGGAATCCTATCCGTGGGCCACATGCTAGAAGTGTTACTAGTGACCTCACAGCTCTTGCTTTGCCTGCCATAGTTGGACAGGCTGTTGAACCAGTAGCATTGTTGATGGAAACAGCATATATTGGTCGACTAGGTGCATCTGGCTTATTCCATTAATCGCTCAATTCAATTTATTCAATTCACTGTAAACCACAGTTGCTTTATGACTAAATGCAAGATGCTGACAAGCGCTTGATTGGGTTGGCCAAGTTTTTGCTAAGTAGAGAGCTGTGCCTGTTTTGTTGACATGAACTTGCTATATGTAGGCTCTGTCATTTCTTTTGTTAATCAGGGCTTGATTTTGTCACCTCGCGTAATGTTTGTTTGTTTTCCTTTTTTGCGACCACTTGTTGATCTTAAGAAGGTTGTTTCTCAAATGCAATTCAGTAGTCTTAATTAATCAAAATGTTGTGTCAAGCTGTTATTCAATTGCTTATACCAGTGAGTCAAATACCTCAATGAACTTTCATTCTCATGCAAAATTTATTTGTTTAACTCTAAGCATTTTCTATGCCATATAACTGTTTTGGCGATGCAATTATCATGTATTGTATAAGTATAAAACCCAAAACTGAAAAAAATAATTTCTCCTTTGTCTTTCAGGTCCAATTGAGTTGGCTTCTGCTGGTGTTTCCATTTCAATCTTTAACATTATATCCAAACTATTTAATGTTCCTCTTCTCAGTGTTACCACCTCTTTTGTGGCGGAAGACATTGCAAAAAATACTGATTCTCTTTTAATTTCTGGTAAAAATTCTTATACTGGTCACTGCATCACATTTGCATTCAAATGAAGTCCTTTGTTCTTCATTGGCGTTTTTTATTTCCAATTGCTTCCATCTTATCAGCAAATTCTAGTTCTGATGAGGAGATGAAGGACGTTGGAAATTCTGTAGATCTAGTGAAGAGGATGCAACTACCATCAGTTTCTAGTGCCTTACTTTTAGCATCCGGAATCGGTATAGTTGAAGCTGCGGCCTTGTACTATGGAGCAGGATCTTTTATCAACCTGATGGGGGTTTCATCTGTACGTAGTGGATGAAAAGCTTTAAGTATCTAATATATGTTTCCAACAGCTTAATGAAATTTTGATCATCTTACACTATTTATACATATTATCAACAATATTTGGTCTTGGCTTAGGAGGGGGTTTATAAAATATATATGTGTGATTTTATTTATTCTTAAGGAGGGATTTATGACATTTCCTTTATGTGTAGGCTTCACCCATGCTCATTCCTGCCCAAAAATTTCTTGCGTTAAGAGCTCTAGGGGCTCCTGCAGTTGTCATTTCTTTGGCCATCCAGGGTGTTTTTCGAGGATTCAAGGATACCAAGACACCTGTATTATGCATAGGCAAGTATTCTTCTAAAATAGATGACTGAATTTACTTTTGTTCCTGATATGCACATTTTAACTTCTTTTGTCTAATTTTGTTTTCATCGGGTAAGTGCTTTTGGTGCTCATCAATGATCATTGTGTTATTGTTTGAAGAATCCACTTCTGCCAAGCTTCTGATTTGTTTTCTGGTTTCAGATGTAGTCTTTCATCACATTTTTCTTTTGCATAAACAATGAATGAGTTTTGGAGCAAGATGTTCCACACATGATCAATGCATATTTTAATTATGATCCATGATTATTAACTCTTTGCTAGTGCAATATTCATTGTTTTACAGGAATAGGAAATCTTTCTGCTGTGGTATTACTCCCCATTCTAATTTATTACTTCAACTTAGGAATAACTGGTGCTGCCTTTGCTACTGTTGCATCACAGTATGTTGAGTTTTCTATTAATTTATGACCATATTTACTGCATTGGAAATTTGATTTGTGTGTGTAATTCTGCCTTTACTAGATTGAATTTCTACTTTGATGTTTCTGGATACTAGTTGATCTTCTAATTGGGAAGATATTTGGATCTCTTCTGTTTTTGAATTCTTATGATAATTAACTGACATATGATTCTTGAGGATTGGTCACACAAAACTGAAAACACAACTTTTTTGTTTCTTTTTTAAGTGGACTCATCCTTTTTTGCTTTTTCTGAAGGTACATCACATTTTTTATGCTCATTTGGTTACTCAATAAAAGGGCAGTATTGTTGCCACCCAAACTAGAGGACCTGGAGTTTGCTAATTATATCAAGTCAGGTGAGTCTTAAAATGATATAAAAATGGTATTTATTCAACTCTACATCTCTTGCAGTGTTGCACTTTTCAGCTTATGAACTTTAGCCAAATGTCGTGACTGCATCTCACCTTCTTTCTTTTCCTCTTTCCAACTATTATTTTTCATACATAGTAGAAAAAGCTATGATGTTTCTACGTGGTATTGGAGCAATATCTATTTTCAAGTGGCCGGAGTTTTTGTTTTGAATGTTACCTAAACCTATCGTTTTCTTTTAGGGGGATTACTTTTGGGGAGAACTTTGTCAGTGATTGCTACTATCACCCTGGGAACGTCAATGGCTGCCCGTCAAGGTGCCCTGGCAATGGCTGCCCACCAAATTTGCATGCAAGTTTGGCTGGCAGTATCTTTGCTTTCAGATGCTCTTGCAGTGTCTGCACAGGTACTTCTTGAATAGAATATATCTGTATTGATAAGTGAATTCTTCATCCAACTTACATAAACATGTGAAGCCCGTTTCATCAGGCTTTGATTGCAAGTTCCTTTTCAAATGGTAATCTCAAGAGGGTTAAAGAAATAACTTACAGCGTGCTAAAGGTGACTCCATTTTCCTCTGCCTTAAACGAAGGATTTGTGTCCTCAGTTGGAGGCTGTTTCTTGGGGTTTGGGCTTGCTTCTTTATTATCTTATGCTAATTTCACTTCTTTTTGTCAGACTGGGGTCGTTGCTGGTGTTGGATTAGCTATTATTCTCTCTGCTTGGTTTGGTCCTATTGCTTACTTATTCACCAAGGATATGCAAGTTGTTGAGATTGTTAAATCTGGAACTCTGGTATCTAGGATCTTCAGTATTCTTTTTTTGTTGTTGTCAAAACGCAGTGTTACTTTATTGATTTTAACCATGTATACCCAGTTTGTGTGCGCCAGTCAACCAATCAATGCACTGGCTTTTATTTTTGATGGACTTCATTATGGTGTATCAGATTTCTCATATGCAGCCATCTCTATGGTATATTGAACACTTTTAATTAGCTTTCGTCTTTACCTGTTGAGAAGCTTCCTAACCATCTTCATTCAGCTAGCTCATTGTATGTTTCGAATTGTGCAGATGATTGCAGGAGCAATTTCTTCTACAGTTTTGCTGTATGCGCCTACAAAATTTGGCCTTCCAGGAGTCTGGTCTGGTTTGACTCTGCTTATGGCACTGCGTATGCTAGCTGGTTTTTGGAGGTATATTTTAATTGTATTAATGTACACTTCACCCTTGTTACTCTTTTTTGTTAGTGATAGCTATAATTTAAATGTTGGGTTCAGCCTATTGTGCCATTTTTAAGGTGATTTATGCTTTTAGTTCTGAGGCAGAGAAATGATAAAATTGTTATTGTGAATAAGACTCAAAGACGAGCCCT
The DNA here is from genome assembly GCA_033002965.1 of Piper betle. Taxonomy (NCBI): domain Eukaryota; kingdom Viridiplantae; phylum Streptophyta; class Magnoliopsida; order Piperales; family Piperaceae; genus Piper; species Piper betle. The sequence goes on along the minus strand of JAURVB010001806.1, from coordinate 37,921 downwards.
TGGCGAAATCTCACATATCACATACTGAGAAATTTAAATTTGACATTGTCCTGCACTATAACTTTTGCAGGCTTGGATCAAGATATGGGCCGTGGTGGTTCTTACATCAGGATCTACACAAATCTGAGGTGTGACTCGGTCTCTTTTTTTGTGGGAGAACCGATTAAGTCTATAATATATGCACGTGGAATTGTAACTGTTTATATTGCCTTGTCCAGCTTCCTCTTGAATTAATTTTGAATGTTGCATGAGTTTGTTTTCATTATCTATTTTTGTTCAGGCTATTGGTGGATGAGTTTCGGGTGCATGCCTCGTAGTTTTTGGGATAACTTAAGGCTGGAGTTAGTTTCTTCCTCGATACTGAAAGCCAACGATTCATTTAGGTGCCCTCATCATGACAGTCAATTTTCATGGCTAGTGTAAAGAATAAAATTTTCATCCTTGGAAAATATTTTGCATAATTTTGACTCTTTATGATAAATCAGGTCAAGTTTAGCCCTTAATGAAGCTGCTGTCGAATAGTTATGAGAAGATTAATCTTCTCCGTTTTTATCAAAGTGAGTTATACCCAATTAATCAACTACTAAGATGCATGTGGAGTGTGTATAAGTTGATTCAGCGTTGTAGACTTCGCAGGCGGCAGGACATTCACCTCATGAAAGAAACTCACTATTTGTCGTTTTTACCAAGGAAGTTTCATAGAGGTGAAACTCGATGGGAAATTTGAGCATTATTACCTGCAATATGGGATTATCACTACCTTTGCACCGTATTTTGTAAATCTTGAATTGCTCTTGTAAGCCAATACGACAAGCAACTTCTCTATAGGTGTTGGTTGGTACCAATGAAGGGAATCGTTCGCGGCGATCTTGAGCAGGAACTAGGCAACTAGCCACAGGAAGTTCTTGTTAAAGCTGTTCTATTCCAAATAGATTTACTCAGTTTTCAGAATTCAACTTCGAGAAGTGGAATTCCAATCAGGACATCTCCGAGGAGTTTGTGTTGGAACTTTTTTTTTTTGTACCATTTGAAAACCAACTTAAATTCTATACCAACTACAGTTGGATGCATGATCTTACTTGGGGGCTGATCATGTATTGTTATTAAAGCAATATATATATATAAGGCCAACAAGGTCAACCATCTCCCCTCCTCTCTACAAAATGGGAATGACATATGAACAACACATTACCACCCTTTTTGAACTCTCCTTCCCTTTGTCGTAGAAGTGTTTTCTTTAGTGTTTCGCAATGAGCAGTGGATCGAGATGGAGATGGAGGCAGACAAATTTCCCATCACTTCAAGTTCTCGTCATCATCTTGAGCTGCCTCGCGTGTCTTCCGCATAACACCGTTGCCAGGGACGCCGTCACCGCCGACGAGCCGCTCAAAGACGGAGACACCCTTGTCTCCTCGGGAGAGACCTTCGAGCTCGGCTTCTTCCGACCAGGCCGTTCCTCGAATCTTACGTTCTTGGGCATTTGGTACAAACATGTGCAGGCCGCGGATAAAACAGTCGTTTGGGTTGCCAACAGAGACAGTCCATTAATGGATTCCTCCGGAGTTCTCCAGATTGGCAATCAAGGTAATGTCGTCCTCGTCCATGGCAGCGGCGGCGCCGTTTGGTCGTCGAACACGACGACCGCGAGGAGACCCGTTTTGCAGCTGTTAGACAACGGAAACCTGGTTGTTCTAAGAGATCATGATCAAATTACAATTGGGGAAGAAGTAGAGGGGGTCATGAAGCAAGATCAGGCCGAGTACTTATGGCAAAGCTTCGATTACCCATCCGACACACTTTTGCCGGGGATGAAGCTGGGGTGGGATATGAGGATCGGCCTTGAACGCAAGCTCAACTCGTGGAGGAGCTCCGACGACCCATCCCCGGCGGTTATACGTTTGCCATCGAGCCCCACGGCCTGCCGCAGGCCTACCTGCTGCATGGTACAACGCTCAAGTACCGGAGCGGGCCGTGGAACGGGCTGCGGTTCAGCGGCGTGCCGGAGATGAAGTCGAAGGACATGTTCGACTTCAGGTTCGTCGCCGGCGCCGACGAGGTGTACTACAGCTACGACGTTATAGACCGGAGCTTGCTGTCGCGTCTGAAGGTGACCCACGACGGGGTGTTGAAGAGGCTGACGTGGGTGGAGCAGAGCAAGAGCTGGAACCTGTTCTGGTCGGCTCCCAAGGACCAGTGCGACCAGTACGCAGAGTGCGGCCCCTACGGGGTGTGCAACACCGACGACTCGCCAGTGTGCGAGTGCCCACCGGGGTTCGAGCCGAAGTCACCGGAGAAGTGGAACCTGCGGGACGGGTCGGACGGGTGCGTGAGGTCGACGTTGTTGACGAGGACGGAGGAGTGCGGAGGCGGGGGCTCGTCGTTCGTGAGGTTGACGGGGATGAAGCTGCCGGAGACGAAGGGGGCGTTGGTGGAGAGAGGGGCGAGGGGGTTGGGGGAGTGCGAGGCGGCGTGCCGGAGGAACTGCTCGTGCATGGGGTATGCGCCGGCTGACGTGAGGGGTGGGGGAGTGGGTGCGTGTGGTGGGACGGCGACCTCGTTGACATGAGAGCCTACGACGCCGACGGCGGCCAAGATATGTACCTCCGACTGCCCGCCTCCCTGCTCGGTACGTACGTGTACTAAGTTTTCTCTCTTCTTTCTTTCTTTTTTTTTTTATAATTTCAAATCTCATGAGTCATTTCCTCTCTTCCATCCAAGTTTGAAGAGCATGCATGAGCTTTTGGGTTAACCAATTAATAACTATTATTTTCTTCATTTTTGCCCATAAATATATTTTTACGTGTGAGCCAATAATTTAGTCGATCGGGTTAATCTCATATTATTCATCGGATTCCCTCCTGTTTTTTCTCTTACACTTTTAGCATTTAATTCTTCTTATTATAAGCTATTACTACGTACTCTTTTATCTTTAAAAATTATAGTCATAAATTAATTTGGAGACTTCAATTAAAACAACATCCAACTTTAACGGATATATATATGTTTAGAGAGAGAGAGAGTTAAAAAAACGTTTAGAATTTGTAGTTTAAGTATTCAAACACAAATAGTGCGCTACTTTTCAGGTGTCACGGTAACTAAAAATAAGACTTATGTATTTGCTTAAATTACAATACATGGGGAAAAAATTGTCAAATCTTTGATACTATAAATTTATTAATTTAAAAAGATAGCATCATTATGCTCTTCACGATGACGTTAATTAGCTTCCAAAAAATATTTGTGATGATAATATTATTGGAATAAATAGTCATCGTACATATATATATTCATTAACAATGAGTAGGAAGTTGACTTCCGGGATTTTGATAATAAAATATTAGTAGTGGTATATATATATATATAGATTATGATAACAGTAAGGATGGAATAGAGAGCTGGCTTGGAAATTTGGGAGTGGACATAAATGCTTAATTTGATGTATAATGAGCACATTTTAGATGATTTAATGAATTCTCTAATACTTGTAAGAATGTTTCGTTTAGGAAAATCATGAAGTGGGTGCATATTAGTTACGATTGAATTATTGAAATCTTATTTTTAAGTTGTTGAAATTTTGCATTCATATATTGTTACATATATTCCGTTGGAAGAATAAAACATGAGTGGGTTCACCTACTAATTTTATATAATCAAGCCGATCATTCTGACCTCAACAATTTATTCGCTCCTCATTTTTTCTGACTTTGCATCATTCTGACCTACTAATTTCCTCTAGGCCCTTTTTTTACCAATTAACCAATCATTTGAGAACAAGTGGATCTTTAATGTTTTTGCCGATTCTTATCTTACCTCCTGTGCTCTCACTTCGCCCGTTCAAGTTGGCACAATCCACTAAAAATGTAATAAAAATGATGGGAACGTGATAGCAGATACTTCTCCACTATTATTGAATTTTTGACTACTTACAGTACTAATTACTAAGTTTAACACCAAATGAACTTTGTGAAGATAATCCAATTACGAACACCAAAATAATCAGATGCTATCCTCGATTAATAGGCCAAGCCCGAAATGACATTATGTATTGCCACCGAGAAAAAAACCTACCTGTTCTTACTAATTATTCTTCTCCCATCGATAAATCAAGTGGGTTTCCTTTTTCTATGATTTGGTACACCTGCTTCTCCACTCTGGGTTATAAATGAAATCACCTACCTGATTACGTTTACATGGAAAAAACCATGGACCAATACGTACAGGCGGCTCTGGTCATGGCAAGAAGAAAATGGTGGTCATTGTCGCAGTTTCAGCAAGTGCTGCGGCACTGGCATTGCTAGCGGCAAGCGTTGTTGTCTTTGTCAGGAAGAGGATTATTAAAAGAGATCATCTCTTAGAGTGGAATGTGCAGGTTAGCGATCCCCGCTTACGTTATTAGTACGTGCATGATACAGTATTGTGTTGCGAGATTTGTGGCTTAAAGAAAGTATAATATTGGTTGCCAACCAGGAATTAGAGAAATGAATAGGAGTCAGGAGCTGTGTCCTTCAACACAGACAGGGTCGAATGATATGGAGGAGGAGCACCGAAAAGAAGATTATGAGCTGCCCTTGCTAGATTTGTGTACCGTGATGACTGCGACGAACAATTTTTCAGAAGATAACAAGCTGGGACAGGGTGGTTTCGGCCCTGTTTACAAGGTGTGTATAGAGAAAGCTTACCTTTCCCACTAGTATTTTACAGATCTTCACAAAGGCTTCTACGAAATGTTATTACCATCCACTTACAGCAGAAATATTACCACTCATGCAAACAAGATATGTACCACCACTTAACGCCTACTTGTGATCTTTTGTGTGTCATGGGGTACTATTGATATTGTGAAATGAATTGGCAGGGAAAGCTACCAACCAGCGATCAGGAAGTCGCAGTCAAGAGGCTATCAAAGAACTCTGGGCAGGGTCTGGATGAATTCAAAAATGAAGTGATGTTAATCGCCAAGCTTCAACACAGGAATCTAGTCAGGCTCTTAGGTTGCTGCATCCAAGGGGAAGAAAAGATGCTCGTCTACGAGTACATGCCCAATAAAAGTTTGAACTCTTTCATTTTCGGTACCTTCCACTCCAAACTTGATATACTTCATCCAACCTTATATTACTTCTTTCTTCACATATATGAACTCTCAACAATCGTTGTCATATATACCAGATGAAGCCAAGAGGAGAATATTGGACTGGCGACTACGGTTCAACATTATTATGGGTATTGCTAGGGGACTCCTGTATCTACATCAGGATTCTCGATTCCGAATCATACACAGAGATCTCAAGGCGAGCAACATTTTATTGGATAATAAGATGACTCCAAAGATTTCAGACTTTGGCATGGCCAGAATCTTTGGTGGAGATGAAACAGAGGGGAATACGAAAAGAGTAGTTGGAACATAGTAATATCTAATTCTCACCTGTTACATATATACACTAGTGTTCTTCAAATTCTGCTTCCAATATTGGCAGCAATTTTTCTCCTTCGAAACTACTTTCCAAATTGTTTAACATGCTTGATTAGTCAATATTGGTTGTATATATACATGCAGCGGATACATGTCACCAGAGTATGCAATGGATGGACTCTTCTCGGTGAAATCTGATGTCTTTAGCTTCGGCGTACTAGTCCTGGAAATAGTAAGCGGGCAGAAAAACCGAGGATTCTATCAGATGGGGAATGATGCCAACTTGCTTGCACGGGTAGGCGTTTGATTCTAGTATGATCCCCATTGATAATTAGCATGATCATGGCTTAAAAAAATTAGTATTGGAATGTCTTATATACAGGCATGGAGATTATGGAGAGAGGGCAGAGGATTGGAAGTGATGGATGAGACCATGGTGAATGATTCCCACCCCATTTCTGAAGTGTCGAGGTGCATTCAAGTGGGGCTGCTGTGTGTGCAAGAAAGAGCAGAAGACAGACCAACGATGTCGACGGTTGTTTTTATGCTGGGTAGTGAAAATCCGACGCTGCCACAGCCTAAACAGCCGGGATATTGTACAGGCAGAAGAGAAGAGACCGAGAATCACTTATCTGCTGGCAAACAAGAAAGCATCACAGTTAATCATGTGACTGTTACTGTGATGCAAGGTCGATAGATAATAGTATGATCAGATAATTGGTACATCTTGTTATGTAACGACGCTCATTTTTGTGTATCGAAATTGATCTGTAAACAAACATATACGGTTAAACTGTGGCGGAAAAAATCTCAAACATTTACGAATTATCTGATAGATACATAGATTTTTTGATGGAATAATCATTAAAGAATTCAAGCTACAAGGTATTACATTCAAGCTGGGATCATTCTTTGATTAATAAAAGTTCATGTCACCAACACGCATCAATCGTATCACATAAGGTTCTATTTGTTGGATGATGTTCGAGAGGGCCTCATGGAAAATAAAATGTAACAAAAGAGGATGTGGGCAAACGATCTCATTAAAGAATTTAAGAAGAAGCAGTGACCTCTGTCATTTGCAGAGGTGAGTTTTTATATTGATTCTGATGTATTATATTAGTTACACCCAATGAGAAATATACGGAAGAGATAAAATGTTGAAGATACAATTGGTTACAACAATATTGAACAAGTTTATTAGGTAGAATCTCTACCAGATGGGTTATTATCATGGTTGCAAAAATCTGAATTGGAATGGAATCCGTTTTCAAGGGAGTCAGAGTTGGAATCAGAATCCGGTCTTAAATCGGACAGAAATCAGTTCAGTTGAATCGGTCCAAATCGGTCATATATAATAATTTGATAATTCATAATATAAATATATAAAAATTAGGTATTGATATTATTTTGGTATTATTATGTGTATTATAGTTTATGATATTTTTTAATATTTTTTAAATTATTTGGAATTAATTATTATTTTTGACTTGGCTCGGTGTCGAGTCAGCTTTTAATTATGAGAATGCCACCTCTTTCACCCCTCCACTGGCACCGGCGCCCTACCTCACCGACCCCCCCCCCCCCCGACCTCGCACCGCCCGGCCTCCCCCTGCCCAACACTCACCCTACCCGAGCCCTGCCCTACCCGGCCCGACCCCGTCGGCCCTGCCCGCCCAGTAGGTTTATAATATTTTTTAAATATTTTTAAAGATTTTTTTAATTATTTGAAATTAATTATTTTTTTGACTTGAGTCGGTGTCAGATCAACTTTTAATTATGAGAATGCCACCCTCCTTCACCCCCTCCACCGGCACCGGCGCCCTGCCTCGCCAACCCCGAACCCGCACGCGCCCGGCCTCCCCCGCCCAACCTCACCCCACCAGCTCGCCACCCGGCCTCACCCTGCCGGCCCTGCCCGCCCAATAAGTTTGTGATATTTTTTAAAGATTTTTTAATTATTTGGAATTAATTATTATTGCACGACTTGAGTCGGTGTCGAGTCAACTTTTAATTGCGAGAATGCCACCCTCGCTTCACCCCTCCACCGGTACTGGCGCCTTGCCCCGCCGACCACCCCCCCCCCCCGACCCCGCACCGCCTGGCCTCCCTTGCCCAACCTCACCCACACAGCCGTGCCCCACCCGGCCTCACCCTGCCCATTCCCATCTCCTTGCGCCTCTACCCTGCTCTGCCACCCTCGTCCCGTTGGAGACGAGGTTGCGAGGTTGGAGGCGAGGTCGTAGCCAGGTCGGAGGTGAGGAAGCGCGGCGGCAGAATGGGGGAGATGGGCAATGTTAGAGTTTTAAAATCAAAATTCTAATTTTACCCATGTTTACAATAATTTAATAAATATCATACTTAGGATATTTTAATCATTTACCAAAAAAACCGATTTTTTCCGATTTACCCGATTCTGAATCGGATTTAAATCTGTCGTGAATCGAGTAAATCGGCCGATTTGAATGCCGATTTGGGGCCGACCGGATTCGGCCCCAAAATCGGATCGACACGCTGCCGATTCGATTTAAATCGGCCGATTCCACCCGAAATCGGCCCGATTCGTGCATGATTATTACTCATGACATAATTAACAAGAGTTACTAAGATAGCCATCATCTACATCACAAATGCACTTACAAATCGTCAATAATAATATATAAAAGCAAATTATGGCATTCCTAATGCTAATTGTTATTCTCCGCATCCATATAGCTGTTGAAATGTGCAGCATGCCTCTTAAATTGATATATGCATTTGATACAGGTTTCATACATTGTCCAGGTAGCCAGCCAGCTTGTATATCTTCTTGAAAACAGAAGTACATTTTTATAGTAATTGAATATTAGGCAGAAGGGTGCAACGCGAGCCCATGTTCATGAACTCCTTCACTGAACATAATATAGGCGATGTACCTGAACTGTTTTGCATTTGTTTCTGGAGCTTGTTCGTCGCTGTTGAGACAAGATCTCCGCAAGCAAGTTGTAGTCCGTGCAAGAGGAGACAATTGAACTTTCACGGGGGGATGAGATCAAATTTCAAAGATCCATGTGTTCGTTAGCTGCATCTTAGAGCTTTCTGTTGATCTTTTCTTTAATGTACAAGTACTGCATATAGTAGATAATACTATATACACTTGTTTAATTAACATCAATTATATAGAACTCGTGATTCGTCTCCAATACGTAAATTATAGTCGACAAACAATAGTTGAAATCGCAGTAGAATATTGCTCAAGCCATAATCCAGCTCATGCATAATTAGTCATAATCTTATCATTCAATAGTATACATCATTTAGAAATTGATCAAGTTGCAGCTCCATGCTATTTTTAAATGTGCACGCGATCGAGTTCATGTGTTGAAAAAAAACTGAAAAGTTTCCTCAAGTTAGGATCATCCATGTAAGGCACAAGATAGCTTTTTTCAGATTGGGGACCTGAAGTGGCTTATTTGCCAAAATCAATTTTAGATCGGATCGAACCTTGAAGCCTTTTTAGCCTTGTTTGCCCCCGGACTTGGTTTGGGCCGAGGGTACTGGGTTTCATAGAGGACTCAATTCGGTTTAAGGTTAATTTTTTTTTTCAAACAAACCATACACATAGAGTGGGTTACGACTTCGATCCGAAAGACAATGTAAGGGGAGACGGGTCAGGCATCAGGAAGCCAGAATGCACACTTGTCTTAATATTTTAAGTTGTAGATGGTTTTATAAACTCAAAATGAAGTGCGATGTATTCGTATGGAAGCAGTCGACATGTACGGTGGTTGTCCGGAATAACGAAGTGTGGACGACCACCGTGACATAATATTCTCCGATACTTGTAATTTTTTTTATATTTTACATGTTATTTTAAAATCTAAATAAAATAGAACATACACATAGTAGTGGTAAGCACGGGAGAAGGACAATCAAATTGACAAAGTGTGGACGGACACAATTGCATTACATTCTCTAGCACTTGAAAATTTTATTTTTGTTTGATATGTTATTTTTAAATATGAATAAATGGGACGTGTACATGTAGTAGTAGTCGACACATTTGATAATCGTCTTGTATGATAAAGCGTGGACACACACCATGAGACTACACTCTCTGACACTCTTCAAAAATTACAATAGTTAACATGTTAATAATTTTGGCACGAAAAAATATATATAAATATAATTTAATTAATATATGAATAAAATGTAAAAAGTGAATTATGAATATATTGGGTTTTATATTATAATATAAAATGGGACATACTCATATGGAACTATCAACACGTTTAAGGGTTGTCTCATTTCATAATATGAAATTCAAACTTTTTACATTTCATTTATATTTTAATTAAATTGTGTTCATAAGTTACTTTTTGTGTCAAAATTATTAACATTTTAACACCTTTGGGCATGTCAACTGCTTTTATATGTGTACATCTTAGTTTATTTAAAAACAGATAAGTACGAGATATTGCAGTGTCATCACGTGCATTCCAACAACTCAAGACGTGTGAACCTCTTCTATAAATATGTATATGCCACTTTATTTAAAAGTAGTTAAGTGTGGGGACATTGTAACGATATCGTGCGCATCCCACCTCTATAGCTCCGGACAACCACCTATACGTGTCGACACTTCCATATATATACGTCATATTTTATTTAATAATTATTAAGTGTGGATATTGTAGTATCATTATGTACAATTCTTAGACATGTCAATTATTTTTATATGTGCATGTCTTATTTAATTTAAAAACAATTGAATGTGGGACATTATAGTGTTGCCGAATGCATCCCGAGTATCTCTGGCAACTCACAAATGAGTCCATAAATACGTCCCACTTTTTGTAAAAAGACATATAAATACATATTATATTTTTTAAAAGTTTCCAAGAGTGTGCTAATGGGTGAGCTATTTTTCCTTGCCAAAATCCGACGCCTATACATGTCGACCACATCGTTAAATAAAAATGTTTATTTCTATAAGTAATAATATAAATAATAAATACAGTGAAACCACATTGCTCAAAATAGTTTAGATAATGAAAATGTGAATTTTTATTATTTTTATTTAAATATGATAAGATAAAATAATTGATTTTTTAAAATAGTAAAAGGTAGGTGTGTCATGTGTAGTAGAGAGGGAGAGAGAGAGGGAAGGGGGCGGGTGCTGGGGCATGTTGGGTAGAGGGAGGGATCCGGACGACCGCTTAAGGTGTCCGCTGGTTCCCATTTTGTAACTACCAAAATGGGAATAGTCGACACCTTGGGGTCGTCCGGTTTTCATCTTATTCTCAAATGAATGTAAGTCATCGAAGCTTAGGGGTGTTAATTGAGCGAGCGAGCCGAGCTCGACTTGTGTTTGAACTTGGCTTGAATAATTCGAAACTCGTTCGAACTCGACTCGAGATCGAATGAGTTTTGAGCATATATGTTCGAGTTCGACTCGAATATCTTTTATTTGTTCGAGCTTGACTCGTGCTCGAATATACTCAAACTGTTTAATTTTCCCGAGCTCGACCCCAGCTCATTCGTGAGCTCGAAACCGGCTCGATTAAAAGTCAAAAGTCCCTTACTTAAAAAAATGCACTCAATGTGGATTGAACTCACAACCTTGAGGTCATCAACTTGAATACTTACTATCTCAACTATCTCACTTCTTTGTCATTATACTGTGTGTATATATATATAAATAAATATAATATAATATAATATAGTATAAAACTATATTATTATATTATTTTATCGAGTCGAGTTCGAGTCGAGCCATCGAGTCGATCGAATTCGAGTCGAGTTCGAGTTATAACCAAGTCGAGTCGAGGCGAACATGACCTTGCTCAAGCTCGGCTCGTAAGATTTGAGTTCGAGCTTGAGCATTTAAATGTCGAGTTTAGAGTCGAGTCAAGCCGAGCCGAACGCAGAAATGCTCACGACCTGGCTCGCTCAATTAGTAACCCTATCGAAGTTTACCTTTTCGAGCAAATACAACTCTAGCAAGCCTAAGGCCGAGCACCCTGTTCACATACCCACTAGCGATATATCATAACAGACAACACTAAAAATCTTAGGACGCTTTCCATATTCTTAAAGCAGTCCAATAAATCAAGAAACCACACTAGTTAGTTATCCACAAGTCAACAACCAACGAATCAACGGATATAAAAACCGGGCATTTTCTCCGATATCTGCTCCAGGATGAGAGTGTTATTTGTAGCCATAGTTGTAAAAATCGAATCGGAATCAGAATCAGAATCGGTTTTCGAAGGAGTCAGAATCAGAATCGGAGTCAATCTAAATCAGATAGGAATCAGTTCAGTTGAATCGGTCTTATACAAAAATTTTAATTTAATCAAAATTAGTAGGTTATTAGTATAGAATATGTCATTTTGATGTAATTTTCATATTATAATGTGAATTATATTTTATGATACTTTTTCATATTTTTTGGATTTATTTAAAATTAGTTGGAGTTAGTTATTATTTTTGACTCGAGTCGAAGTCGAGTTAACTTTTAATTACGAGAATGTCATTTATATTTCATCCTTTTTCTCCCTCGCCACCGCCGCCCCGCCACCGCCATCCAACCTGCCCTCGCCGCCCCGTCGCAGCCCTATTGCCCGGTCGCTCCCCCTCCTCGCCTTCCGCCCTGCCGCGCCGCCCCGAAGCCGCCCTCGCAGCTCGCCCTGCCCCGTCGCCTCCCTCGCCACTCGCCTTCACTGCTCGCCGTCGCCGCCCCGTCCCACACGGCCGTTTGCCCCAGCCCTGGCCTCCCCCGGTCGCCCGTTGCCGCCCCTGCTGCCTCCCCGCCAGCCGACTGGAATAGGCCGATTCGAGCCGATTTCGGAATCGGCTCGAATCGAGTAAAATCAGTTCGAATCGGCCGATTCGCGGACCGATTCGTATTCATGTTATTTTTTAAATCAGATCGCCACCGATCCGATTTAGATCGGCCGATTCCAAGTGGAATCGGCCGAGTTATGCTAACATTGTTTGTAGCAAAGCAAAGCCCGTCCTTCCAAGTATAGGCATGGAAGGATCCATCACAAGAGCAGATCAAGATATAATAGGATCTCGCCGCTTGCTGCTCAACGAATCACATAAATTCACCCGAAGCGCACAGACACAATGCAAGTCTGCAGTCCAATGCTCCAAATCAAATAGTGAAGAAATTCATGCAGCATTACAAAATAAAAAAGTAGTAGAACTATAGTTGTCAATATAAAAAAGTACTAGCATTCATCATCAGCTAATCATATCTAATTTACATGTCAAGCTAGAAACAGCAAAGATAACAACACAGATCAAAAGCATTCACTTCAGACATGGATCAACCCTCTCCCATTCCAGACGAAAACACCACCAACCTTCCTCCATTCAGCTCTCCTCACCCACTCCAAGGCTGAGATCGTCGACATGCTCTCGACGACTCTGTCGAAAAGGTGTGGACGTTCTGGTACCCACAAAATCAAATGTCCAGAACCAAATATGCACAAAAACTTGTGTTCTTAAAATAACTGAAGTGATTTATTTTCAAGCACAACGTATATGAGATTTTTACGGCACAAAAATAGCTGCAATAATCGATGCCTATTTGATTCCTCCCGTGATAGTAATAGTAATACAAAGACCTTATTTGCAAACGCTCTAGTAAAATAAGAAGCAGAGCTTAATCACAGCCCCGAGAATTTAGCACCGATTGCAGGACAAAACGCAAACCCCCCAAATACTTAGCACGCTCGATCGGCACAACAATGGAAAGGACGAGGCTGCCGCAGATGGCTCTTGCGGGCACATCCTTTGGAACTCTCCACACAGTCATGTTTTTTGTATTAGGTTTATTTTATATCATATTTTTACGCGATTAATAATTTATATATAAATTAATATAAAAATTTTATTAATTAATTTTTTAAATAAAAACGGCCCGTAAAACCTTTTTAAGTCACCAAAGCCTGGTTAATTTTATTCATAGAACTTTCCAATAATATCTAAATATAACATGTGGTAAGAGGACAAAGGTAACGGATGATTTATATATATATATTAATAAAAAAATCTTATTTATTAAATTAATTTTTAAATTAAAAAACCCCTTGAAACTTGTTTCGAAGTCCTGCCTAACAAGGGGAAAAATCCACTATTATCACCGCCTTCGAACATTGTCAACGCGAAGAGAGGAGATAGCAAGAGTGGGGCTGTAGTTAGGCCTTCGGAGTTAATTAGAAGACGTAGGGAGTTGAAAGGTGCGGAGCAGTCGGCAGGAAAGGCGTGGGATGTTCAGATATGGAGTGGGGGAAGAGGATGACGAGGCAGCAAGGTCTGCATTGTCGGTTGCAGAGAAGAGGATGATGAGGTGGGCAGGGGGCAAAAGGCAGGTGGAGTAGAAGGGAAGGAGGAAGAGGCGTATGAGGTATGGGCGTATGATGTATGAGCGTGGGAAGGAGCGAGGGATAAAATAAGAAAAAAATTTGCCTCCTGGAAAGAGGTGCCGATGGATGGGGACGCCCAGGGTCATCGGCGTCTCTTCCAAAGACATAACACCTGCTCATAAAATAACCCCTGGACGACCACCAGCTCAAATCCCCTACGTTCACAGGAGCTATCCAATAAACTTTGGCCCATATTCTCAAAACAAGGATCTGATGTTACAAATTATTAAAATAAAATACTTTACTGAAAAATTTATCAGTGGCCGTGCCCACCGTGAGGTGCAACTGAGGAGATTTGAGCTCGACGACCACGTAAGACGCCGACCTGTCCTAGACAAATACGTCTCTGTTGACCTTATCTTAGGTAGTTGTCATTCCGCACCCCAACCCCCTCCGCCCATCAGAGGTAGATAGAAAATGGGAACCGATGAACACTGCTCTCCCTGCCCCCACACTAAACCAACATCCCCACAGTTCTCTACATACACATTCACCTTTTTTAAAACGTATGAAATGAATGATTTTACATATTTTACATATCATATTGAAATAAGTATAGTAAAAATTTATATTTTCAATATTCAAAATATTTTTTAAAGTACTAGAGAGTATAGTATCACGGTGCGTGTGTCCACATTTCCTCGATCTGCATAACCCTCAAACGCGTGTTGACTGATTTCGTATTTGTATGTCCTAATTTAATTTTTATTTATCCATATTTTCTACAAAAAAGTGTAATTACGTATTTGGAGATCAGTGGGCATGTCCAAGGGTCGTACAAATTCGGGCGAAGAATGATAGCCCACACTTTAGTAGCTCTTAGACATTTAGAAAAAAAAATACAAAACAATATATTTATTTGTCTTTTTACTCAGGTGACTATGCATTGGGGAGTACTCTATACGTTTAGAGGAGGAAGAAATTTATTCTTTTGGACTTTGTCTCGGATGCGATGAATGGGACCTCTTGGCGTCCCCGTTCTGTAAAGAGCACGGCAGAAGGTAGATGTGTCCAAATATATACGTGACATGATTTTAAAAGATTGGAGTAGAAACAAGTGAACTTTGGTGAACATTAATTATGGCACATTTGATTGGACGCATGGGCAAGAGACTAAAGCCCAATTTGGAACTAGTCCAATTGCATGCTTTTAATTTGGCCGTCCAATGTGAGAAGGTGGTCGCGTTCACGGGTCTTTCCTTCTTGGCGATACTTCCATGAAAATGTTTCAAAATTCCCATAAATGATCTACCCAAACTGCAAATAGAAATGCATTACTACTATAATAACTTGGGTGCTTTCACTTTCTTCTTAATTTGTGTTTACATGTTGAGGTTGTGACAAGAAATAAGCCAAACGTTGAAAGATGGAAATGCTAACAATTTGAGGCTTTGCAAATCAACGGTCGGCACATGACGTTGGGATTCCTTTATTCTTTTTGGTTTATATGCCGGCGAAGCTTCATGCCCATCCTTAATTCCCAGTTGTTGGTTGGTATCGAGTAATTATAAACATTAATAGGAGGAACTAGGAAGGTGGAAGTCATGAAATTCCGTTAATTGAAACTGTCGGTGTTTGTCGGCGATGCTGGAGGATGCCGGACCACAGTTTCCATCTTCTTGCATTCTTATTCGTTTGAAGTTTCGCTGCATGGGCCTCCCCCACATAACCGCTAATGGACCAAACACGCCGGATTGGCAATTTTGACCCGCTGCCCACACCGTCAAAAGATTAAGCTGTCATATTTAAAAGTTATAGGATGACGATTTGTGTTCTCTCTTCCAATATTATTAACATTCACTGCAAAGGTTAATTTCTTATTATAACCTTTATTTGTGAAATGCAGTTGATAATTAATGTCGTGCATTACCATTATTAACTATCACAGATGCACAAATAGAGAAATCAAGTTGTTCCGCATGCTAATAGAAAGTCAGGAGCACGACTTACTTTATCATAATGAGATAAAAAATCGACGTTTAAATATGGCTGACGAAGTACATAAATTTGGCCGTCACAGCAGCAGAAAAAGACCATCTTTTTTACATGGTCATGGCTTAGCTCGGTCGTATGAGCAGACGTGACGACAACATTAGGTGCAGTTTAGACATGACATGGTAAATAGTCAGAAGGTGGCAATGGCGGTCGGCGGGGGCACCATCTAATCTGTGTCCATACAAGCGCGACCCCCCGATGTCTCTTTATTCTATTTCCCATCAATATGCATGGATTGGGCACCTTCTTTGAAGGACACCCATGATCTTCTTCTCCACAGGCTTTGTTCCTTTTCTGGCAGTCGTTGACACGGCCCTCTATGTACCCTTAACTGTCTCTTGGTTGGCATCTTAAATCTCTTCACTGTCCCTTGGGTGGCATCTAAAACCTTAGGCCTTAGCGCCCCCCCCAACTTCCTCGAACCACCTCCTATCCTGCTATATAATCCCACCTCTTTTTCCCACCTTTCAGTCATCCAATATCCAATTGTGAACTGACCAAGACCCTTCTCTAGTTAAGCTCGAAGCTCGATAATTGGTAGGGTTGCTATGGCGCCGACGAGGACGAGACAAGTGGAGTTTGAGGACTTCCTCCCAACTATGGCCGACAAGCTTGGCGCCGAGGGTCTCATGGGCGAGCTGTGCAACGGCTTCAACCTGCTCATGGATCAGGAGAGGGGGTGATCACGTTCGAGAGCTTGAAGAGGAACGCAGTGCACTTGGGGTTGGGAGGGTTGAAAGACGACGAGCTGCGGAGCATGTTGAGGGAAGGGGACATGGACGGCGACGGCGCGCTCAGTCAGATGGAGTTCTGTGTGCTCATGTTTCGGTTGAGTCCCGATTTGATGCAGGAGTCGACGAGATGGTTGGACGAGGCTCTGCAAGCGGAGCTCGGGGATTTCATGGATTGCTAGTCTCTTTTGATTCTTTGCTCCTTGTTGTTAAATATATATGGGAATGATTTTCTTGACGTGGCCCTCATTTTTTTCTGGGTTGATTTGTCTCTGCAATTGGAAGGATTTATACTCTGATTGTATCACAAAACCCACCTGGGAATCAATAAAAAGGTTCTTCTTTTTCATCATCATCTAGCCTTTTTACCTGTCTAATTTAGCTGCAAAACGTAATCACGAGTGCAAATTTTTGTTATATTTTACTAGCATCGTTAATGACTCTGTTTATGATCTGATAATTCGTCCATGGTCTTTAGTGTGAAAGTTAAAACTAATTTCTTTCTCATAGACTCATAGCGTTGGATTGAATCAATTTTTTTCTAGGATCAAAGTAAGAAATCTTCCTCGTTTGATGACCAGAAAGTTCAAAACCCTTTTTAAGCATAATCAATCTTGACTGCTACCTGTTCTCTTTCAATGCGATCTTCCCCTCCAGAAAATTCTCATGTCTTAAATTGTTGTTGTTCGATGCAAATCTATGAATTAAGCACCGGAATTGTTCACGGGCCTACTGCACAGACGCATGGTAATTGAGTCATTCATCCTGGTGTCCGGTCTGTCTCTGTTCTTGACTGGGCTACAGCATATAGCCTACAAGTCCGCATGGAAAGGTGGACGATCTAGTATGTAAAACTTAATGTGTGTAGATCTTGCAGGCATAGCTAGGTATATTAGGTGTACTTTCTTGGAAAAAATGATAAAAGAAGAAATTTGACAGAGTAAACATTTGCGGACAGTTTTTTATTTTCATGCACACATTTAAAATGAATGGTTATTTTTAGATCTAATTGATCAATCCCTTGACCCAGATCATTGAGATTTTCAATGTGTCTTCTCTTACATTCGTCATATACTACAAAATTTTTATTGAAAAAACTCTCATGCCAATTTTTAAAAAATTCAGACATTTTTACTGCTTATCGGGCAACTTTGAACAGTCATCTCCCTTCTCGAT
Source organism: Piper betle (assembly GCA_033002965.1). Classification (NCBI taxonomy): domain Eukaryota; kingdom Viridiplantae; phylum Streptophyta; class Magnoliopsida; order Piperales; family Piperaceae; genus Piper; species Piper betle. Next base: position 20,192 of record JAURVB010001806.1, on the reverse strand, counting down.
CCCCCTTTGCTTGATTCAACTGATCACGCTCGTGAAGAAAGACATTAGCTGCTTGTAAGTGGCATGGGACGGAGGCCGGGCGACCCAGCAACACACCTACAGTGTCTGACGGCATGGTTGACTTAAGAGCTACCCTCGGTGCCCATCTGCTCCAGGGTACCATGGAGGAAAGGGTACATCTCAACGACTCAACCTCGCATGCCACCAATGGATTCCCACACTCAACACCGAGAAAACGTCCAGCTCGCCGTTGGGGCGCCGACCGAGATGGCAGCAGCCGTTGAAAAGCATACGAGCATACGAATGGTCGGAATGGAGGTGAAAAGGGGTGAGTCGAGTAGACCTTTTCTCCGTTCACCCTCCTCATTTGATTTTTAATTCGTCTCGAGTTAATAATTACTTGACATTCGGGTTCGAATTAATTTAATGTATATTTAATGATATATATTTTTTGTATAATTTATATTATTATTTAATTTATAATTAAAATATTTTAATTTTGATATAATTATATATATATATATATATATATATATATATATATATATACATATATCTTTCAAGGTGGGAGGTTCTTTTTCTATTTTTGTGTCTCTATAGCCATGGTAGCAATAATTTTCAAAACGCTCACATTAATATCATTCATATAATGCTTTCAATTTTCAGTTCACGTTTTTTCGGTTTGCAGTTTCATAATTAGTTTCATGAATAATGCTTTGAACATTAACAGTGTACAATCCTTGGGTTCAAGAATCCAATTCCGGTTTTGGAAAATTGTAGAGAGCTCAATCCACCAATGCATCTTACCAAGATAAAGGAATCCACCTATAAAAGCCAGTGAGTAATGTAATTGGGAATTCGTTTACAATTCGCTAATAATTTGTAAGTACAAACTTACACTGAGAATGGTATTTGACCTCGGGGCCGTTGCCATCAAATACAAGATTGGTTGTAGCCATTTGTGGAATCATGTTAATTCAGACCCCAAGGAAGTGAAAATGTTTGTGTGAGTTGGAAAGTTGACATTGTATCACACCTGAATATATAGGATGGAAACTTAATTTTGGCGAATTGATGAGAGATAAGCAGTTAACAAGTTCACTTAAGTAAAAGCTATGAATTTATTTTCTCTCTTTTTAAAAATAAAAAAATAAAAAAATGAAACAAATGGTAAGATCTCTAACTAGAAAGTGTAATTTGAAGATCTCATAATAAGATTCTGATCGACATTAGGGGGCCAAAATTGTTGAAAGGCCGTCGTTTTAAGTGTGTTGTTAGACTTCATGAATTCCATTTGCAATAACAAAATAAGTTGGCCCAATTCCATGGCCTCTTGCTTTATTCGGTCACATTAACAATCTTTCAATTCCCTAACATTGTTTGCTACGAATAGAAATAGGTTTACTCATAATTCTAATCACCATAAAAATATAGGCCCGAACAATCTTTCAATCTTCTCGTCCAAACAAAATCACAAAAACTTGTCTTTTGTCTATCAGACCTAAGGACTTGGAATCTCCTTTTTTTATGCCTTAAACGGATGTGGAAGGTCTTCGTTAACTTATTTAAATTTAAAAATATATAACACTTTAATAACTATTTCCGATCGTAATCATTTATAAAACAGAGATCAGATACGGGTAAGAGATGACCATCTCAAAAAGAAATAAAAAGTAAAAATACAAACAGAAATAGCGGCCTGTCTTTTGGTTTTGAACACTGATTGAGCAATATAGAAGGAAGAGTAAGACACACGTGACAGGGCATCATCACCACTGGTTGCGCAGCAGGCGCGAGCAATGTGAGCCATGAATATGTAATCTGCAGAAAATCCGGCCCCCGCCCCCCCAATCAAGCTTCCGAACCCCCGTATAAAACTGTTTGCTTGTTGGTGCTTTTTTCTTTTTTATTAAAAAAGACACTAGATCATCAAGGAAATTAATTTTTTCCTGGGTGTGATAATAACTCATATAATTAAACATATAAGCTAATAAATATATAAATACGAATCAAATTAGCGTAACATTTAATTCCAAGTTGGACGTAGGTTGGCATGCAAAAACTTGATTCAAACGAAGCGAGAGTGACGTCGACGACCACGTATTTTCCTCCTCGCAATCCGTGATTTTGCGTTAAGGCGAGGCTACCATACATCCTTAACCTGACGGTCAACGGGTCTCTACTATCTCTTTATCATCAAAATTAAATAGAATTGATCGTTTTCAGAAAATAAGGAAAAGAAGAAAAAATACATCGTCGTTTAATTATTTAATTTTGCGCGAGCTCAAATTCACGTTGGAGATGGGGGAAGACAGTGTTCGCTCTAACAACCCACCCGACCATCCATGAAAGTCAACCCTCCCCCACAAACACTTGTTATCATCTCTCTTCCCTTGACTACTTTTCCTCTCTTATCTTTTCATTCTTCGTCTTCCTTCTTCCTCCTCCTCCTCCTCTTCTTCTTTTTGTCTTCCGGCCAATACCAAGCAATAACATTAATAAGAATAGTGCCCACTGCTGCTGCTGCCGGTCAAGTCTGATGGAGGAGGAAGCGACGGTGGTACCCAATGACTTCAAGTGTCCGATATCGCTGGACATCATGACCGACCCCGTCATCTTGCCCTCCGGCCACACCTTCGACCGTTCCTCCATCCAACGCTGGCTCGACGACGGCAACCGCACTTGCCCCATCTCCAAGCTTCCCTTGCCCCCCAACCCCATCCTCATCCCCAACCACGCCCTCCGTAGCCTCATCTCCACCTTCACTACTACTCCTACTCCTACTTCTTCGTTTTCTTCTTCTTCCTCTCCCTCCTTCTTCACTACTCCTCGGCCTTCATCTCTTATCTCCTCCCTCACCTCCCACTCTTCTCCTCCCCACGCCCACTTCGACTCCCTCCGCGCCCTCCACGCCCTCTCCAAGTCCAACCCCGCAGTCCGCCGACAAATCGCAGACTCCGGCGCCGTCTCCACCATCCTCCGCCTAGTCGGCTCCCCCGACACGGCCCTGCAGGAGGCCGCGTTGCTCCTCCTTTTCAACCTTTCCCTCGACGACGACAACAAGGTCGGGCTGGTGGCCGAGGGCGCCGTGTCGAGGATCGTCTTTGTCCTCCGTGCCGGCGCGCCCGCGTGCCGGACCATCGCCGCCACCACCCTCACCAGCCTCGCCGTGGTGGACGTCAACAAGGCCTCGATCGGAGACTACCCCTTCGCGATCGATGCGCTGGTGGAGCTCCTGAGAGAAGGGGAGAGGAGGGGGAAGCGGGAGGCGGCCACCGCCGTCTACACGCTCTGCTCCTACCCGGAGAACCAGACGAAGGTGGTGAGGGCCGGCGCCGTCCCCGTCCTGGTGGAGCTCGCCGGCGCCGGGCTCGAGCGGGCGGTGGAGGTGTTGGCGCTGCTGACCAAGTGCCGGGTGGGGAGAGCGCAGATGGAGAAGGTGAAGGGGTTCGCCGACACCATGGTGGGCATCCTGCGGCGCGGGACTCCCCGGAGCACGGTGCATGCCCTGGCGACGTTGGCGTCGGTGTGTGAGGAGAGCGAGAAGATGAGGTCGGAGGCGAGCAGGGAAGGGGCGTTGGATGTTTGCAAGGCCATGGCCACCGATGAGAACGAGAAAGTTCGCCGGAAGGCTACTCGTTTGATCCATGTGCTTCTGAGACAGTAAAGCCATGCATACTGTGCGCACCTGCGGCATAGGAGAGAAGATTATGGGAGCTCGTTTGATGTTCTTCTTGCTGTACATACTTCATCATGTTTCAATTATTCAAAGAGGTGCAAAAATTTTGGAATTCATGCAATTAATTGTTTGCTTTTGCGTTATATCAGGTTGCTGTATTCAATGTTCTGAATTTAACAGAAATCAATGTATAGCTGGTATGTAGGTCTTCTAAACCTTCTTCTTTCTTATATATTATATTGGTTGGAGATTTCATTTGTCTTGCACAATTTCCTTGCGCTTCTTATATATATATATATATATATATATATATATATATATATATATATATAGATACGATCGACCATACGAGTAAGTAAGTACATGCATTCTTTGGGAGAGCTTCTATTCTACTTCGGGCTCGACAAACAAATTCCGATATCAGTAGTACGTTCAACCGGCCTCGCTCAGAGACAGCGCAGTTTTGAGCATCCAAACATGAAATTCAACCAGTGACAGTCGTGTTGGACTGCTGATTGGTGAACTTGGTTCCCTTTCAAATCTATATTGATTTATTAGAGTTTTTTTGTTTGCTTATTCAAGCATAAAAATTCTGATATTGCCTTTGGAGGAGCCTGTCTGTAAGATTCTGTGATCTAATAATGCATTTTCTTCGATACTGTCGTAGTGTAGGACGGACGCTCACATTATGCACGAGTATGGCCAGCAAAAGTGCTTTCGGCCGCGGCAGCTGGTTGGTGGTAGTGTTGTTGTGACTTATCCTTTGGTTGTTTTGATAGAGTGGTTGGAAAATGTATGCTTGTCATGCTATCCATTTTTATAATTGTAGCTTCTGTCATTGACCAAGGATACGATTGTATGGATCCTGATACACACGTACAAGTTATTCTTTCTTTAATGAACAAATGTACTACTGGCTTGCACGAGTTTCAGAATAGTTTACCCAGTCCAAACTATGAGGGCTCCAATGGATGATCCAACCAACCAACCAACCACGAACATTTTACCTATCACTTCTTCGTCAAAGCACAATAGGTGTATATATTATATATTAACAGAACATTACATTATGTAAAGTTACAGCAGAATACCTAATACAAGCAGCGGCCTGTGTTACCAAAAAACTAGCCAAAAAATTACATCCCCTGCTTTCCCAGGGTATTGAAAATTATCTCTTACATACAGCTATCAGACTATCCAAACAACCGAAAAGGGATATATTAATATTTGTTAGGTCACCATGGACGCTCTGCCCCAAAAGTTCAGTCCATCCAAGAAAACTGAGGGCGTTTATTAACAGCATACTTTATCACTCTCCACGGCTTCTAATTCTGCCACCTCGGCAGACCTTCCTCGACTTGTTCCACAGTCTACAAAAAGAACACAACCCGAACTGTTATTAGCCACAAACGCCCATCCCGAGATACCTGATCCCTTGAGAAAGCTCCCATCGGAAGGTAAGAGGCGATCTTAGAAGTGTAATATCGTTGTCCCTGCAAAACCCCCTCCAGCACTAAAACTAATTTGTGGTAATAATAGATAGCTGATGTAATTAACTCACTTCTAAACACAAATAGTTTGGTCTAAATCAAACCATGATAGAGATACAAATCCAATTTCTTGAAAAACCATATTGACTGTACAATAAGTAAAGTGTCAACTTGAAAGAACGAAAAGCAGAAGAGTATAGAAATGACCATTTCATAAGCACATCGCTAAAGTTGATCACAGAACCATTCCCATTCACCAGAACATTTTACATATCTGGTTACCTTTTATGTGGCAAAGAAACTAGTTTTGTAGCACAAGGGGAAATGAGCTCGATTCAATTTAATGTGGCAAAGCAGACAATCCCTTGCCCCTAATGCCATGAAAAGTTATGCCTAGATGAATAGAGATGCACTTAATTACATATATGTGAAGTTGAAATGGGGATGCATTTGTCCGTTTAATGATCAACTGGCAATAAGCACTGTGATTTGCACAGAGTTCAGAAAACTAGAGAATACTATTCTTATGCCAATTTCATAATGCATTCATAAATTGTACAAGAATAAAAACATTTCAACACTCAGATCTTAGACCTAACCAAGCAAACCATAAGGATTTAGAAAAGGAGCAGTCGTTCATAATACGAGTAAAGATTCATTAGCTTCATTGCTAAACAAACATGAAGTGTTGATTTTAAAAGATCTACTCAATTAAACCTTGGTTTTAGTCATAAGGGAATTTTTATATTCGATCATTCCTTCAAATCAAAATTGAATGTAAGATTATTCTGGAAAATAAAATTTCCTAAAAGCTTCCATAACTGAAAACACTTCATTCCTGGATTGATTCCATACTATCAGGTATCAAAGTGTTAGGCCAAGGTTGTATTAGTATTTCACATTGAGCTTTCCTCAAAAAGATTTTTAAGCGTTGGACTTGGGAGCCCATACGGTACACTAGAGGCCAACAGATCTACCCTAGCCTTACTGAGTTTCTCTTGCCTATTACCCAGTTTACCTATTCATACAGTCTACAAATCTTCATTTCAATTCCTTTCCAACCATACTCTTCCTATGATTAGATTGATTCAGAGCATTCCCCCAACCTTTTCCTCGTCATACTTGGCTATCATAAATGACATCGCTTGGTATCAAATTTGTTCACAAACTGAGAAGGCATTTTTCACAATCTGAGAAGATATTTAGAGATAAGGGGATGGTGAATATCCTTGCCTAATGCCATTGATGCAAGCTCCCAGGGCTACATGTAAAATGCTGTCTGAAGCCATTGTCCACAATTTCACCACTAAAGCCTGTTTGCCAAAAAATAATATCATGAAGATGCAGAACATTAGCGTGAACAACCCTAGGTAATTAGTAATTACACTGCTCAAATATGTTTTCTGCCCGCTGCAGAAATGAGTCAGCCTCCTCTGCCGTTTTGGAGAGTCTCACAACTTCCATTACTGCTTCAGCAGCTTTAGTCAATTTCACCTCAGCATCAGCAATTTTGATGGCATAACTGTTGGCAAGATCACAAAGCAAATTAGCTGTTTGATCAGCTTGAGTTGGCTGTGTAGGAAGAGGTAAGTCTCTTTGCATTGGAGTGAATGATGCTTTCTTAAGGCTGTATCCATTAGATACCTACAATAGTTCAAAATTTTTTTTTACATGAGTTGCTATTCAAACAAGTTTTTCACCAATAAACAATTATATGCTAAGCATAAAGTGTTTCCATGTATTATTTGTCAACATTTACAATCACAAAATGAGGCAGTTACCTTCTCAATTTTGTCTTCTTCAATAAGTTGTCCCAGCTCGAAACTAACCAAACTCCTAAAATCTGATGATAAACCCCTCTGCTTTTCCTGCACAACATTGACCATGAAAGTGAATAAATTGTTAGAATATTTTTTACAAAATTTGAGAGTGTAAAACTTTGATAAATTCATAAATAAATGATAAAACTGACATATGCCTTGAGGATGCAGCAGAGGGATGACCTGAACATTTGGCCACTTGATACATGGACTACCTAAATTAAAATTTCCAAATACTCCCAATGTGATGAAGGGATTTGGAGTACTGATATTGCTCATCCATATAAGATCAGAGTACTCACATGGCAGTGACCTTTTACAAAGGTCAACTCCAGAGGCTATCTCATGCCATATGCCTCATTTGCAAGTTTCAAAATTATGACAAAGACAAATGATCACTACAGATGATTCTTAAGCAAGCATTGTTTTGTAAATGATGTAGTAATGGCTTAGAAACTAGAAAAAAAAATCAAAAGAGATGAACAGATCGTAAAGATTATTTACCTGATCTTTCAGTTATCATTCTTGTTCAAAGGATAACCTATGAAAGAGTAGGTATGTAGCCATTATTATCCTCTGAAGTTCTATATCTAACTTTATAAGGCGAGATGACATGTTTCATACATTAGTTATACAAGATCAATGCTATGTTATCTCTCGATCCACTTGCATTCTATTAAAATTTGATAGTGCACATTTCAGTTTTTTAATTCAATATATTTCATTCCTTCCTAACAAGTATTATGTTAGCTTATATCATTTGCTACGGCTTCTCATCATTGTTCATTGACATTTCTACCATGTTTTGTTGTCTCTTTTTAATTAGTTGACCTTTCTCCTTAAGCTGGTTGGTTATTTCATATGTTATAGCTGCACATTTTTAATATACTCATTTAAGTTGTATGCAACATTTTGTTTCATTTTAAAATCTTCTTTGTTCACAAAACTAAAGTTTTATCATAGCTTACACATTGTGCAGATTCTTCCCAATGAATGCACAAACAAAGAACAAATCAAACAGTGATCCACACGCGCAAAAATAAATAGTGAAGAACAAGCATTGACCTCAATGAAGTGATAGATTGCATTTAAATCAGTTCCATTTGGAACTTTGAGAATTGATAGTGCTTCAAGGATAAGGGCAGCGTACCTAAAAAAGAACATAGAGACTATTTAAAAAGTTCCTTTCCAAGCCACAATTCAAACAGTTAAGATAACTTCAACAGTCTTAGATGATACAAACACTACCTATAATAAGGAGAAAAATTGAGGTAAGCTACACCTCGTATATCTTGTATGAACTACACCTCTAATTTGAACCACTTTTAGTGGGTCCTGCATGATGGGAGCCAAAAGAAAGTGCACGGGTGGGGAGTTCATAAATTTTTATCTTATTCAAACATAAATAGGACCTACTTTCAGATTACTAAAAAGTACATTATTTTAAAATAATTTATAATTTCCATTATTTTGAAAATAAAAAAAGAGGTTAAAAGCATTAACCTTAATCAATTATTTTTTCCTTGTATCCATGGTAGTTGTTTTATAGAAGGACTCGCTCCAAATAAGAGCATACAAGCTATATATGAAGACTCATAGTTAAATTGCTTTTAAAAATCCAATGTGACAATATCAGCACTTTAATTACTCTGAACAAATTCTTCTCCTAAATACATGCAAAAGATTATAACGACCATCATGTAGCCAAAGAGTGATTTTGATATACTAGTTATCCATAATAAGTTTTGATCATATAAATAAATACAATATATTGCACGTAGGATCATAAAAAGAGCAAACTTTTTCATTCATAATGAAAAGAAAAGAAAAGGAAAAATAATAGGCTGCAACCTACTTTGGGTTGTTGCGTTCATAGCCCGTCGCCGGAGGTATAGTAGACGGCGGAATAGGGCTAGTAGCAGTCGGGGAGGAAGAAAGAGGAGTGGAGATGGGAATCGGCGGTGCAGGGACGGCTTTGGACTTGGATTTCTGGGGACTGAGGTTTCTCCATTTATCCTTTAGAAAAAAAGAAAAACAACAATCATATCAATCTAAGGACTCACAGGTTGGTACAAACGGACTGAAGTGTATAATATACAAGAAAGCAAGGAAGAAGGAGAGAGGAAGGGTTGATTCAAGGACCTTGAGACCGATGTTTGAGCGAGAGGAGAGGACTGGGCGGAACTCCGGGTCCATCTGGATGACGCGCCACCAGCCAGGGCCGTGCTTTTCGACGCCGGCTTGGAGGGCTGCTTGCTCCTCCGACGTCCACTTCTGCTTGGGACGTCGTCTCATAGTATATGGACGTCGCCGCCGACCGACGAGTAGAGCAGAGTTGAGTTGAGAGTTGGGAGTGTCGCGATTATGAATTGGAGTTAAGGGGTAATTTTATAAATTATTTATTTAAGTTGGCTTAATGCAAAAGATTACTTAGCCTAGAATTAAAACTTTTTCTCTTCTTATGCACTTATATTTATAAATCTTAGTGCCAAAATATATATAATTATTTTTTCAATTGAATTGGTTTCACATGGTATGAGAACAAGATCAATGAATTGAAGGGATTCCATTAATAACCGGTCGTTTTGATCTTTTAGAACAACTTGACGAATTTAATAGATCTTTTTAGGAGGCTTCAGTTACCATAACTCGAACCTATCCAATGTTTATCTGTTGCCGTTGTTCTAATTTGCCAAAGTTTGTTCTTCGTGTATGTGGATCTGCGTGATCTACAATGGCTACAACTGGAGTTGATGCTTCTCTCAACAACTCAACAAATTCGGATCAAGTTGAAGCTCGCCGATCATCACGTATGACAGACTCTGCTCAGCGTACTGATCCAACATGGCAACCGATGTTTGGAAACCCCTATCCAGGTGCTTCTTCCTCCAAATTTTTCAATGAGATATCTGTATCCAATTATGCTCAATTTTTTTGTCACTATACGTTTAAATACGCAAAACTTTCTGATTTGGGAGTACCAGATTATGAATCTCATAGAGTCACAAGGTTGTCTTGGATTTGTTGACGGAAGTCTTAAGGAGGGAGAATTGTGCTTCATTGACTGATTACTTGAGTCAATACAAGACAATTTGTGACGAGCTCGTTGCCATTGGCAAAACTTTACCTGAACATAGAAAATCCTTTTGGATGTTAAATGGATTAGGCTTCTATCTTATGTTTGCCATTGGCAAAACTCTCAGACCTCCTCTATCCTGATTACAGTGAATTGATGTCCATGCTTCACAGCTATGAAAACCGTATTCTACTGCAAGAATCATTACGAAAATTCAATTGTGTGCAAAATTTGCCTCAAGCCTGAGCACTCTGCTTACAAATTTGCCTCAAGCCTAAGCAGGAAGTGAACAAAGTGGAGAGGGTGGTGAAACTGGCAATTTGGTGTGTGCAAGAGGAGCCTCGTCTTTGAGGCCTGCCATGCACAAGGTTTTTCAAATTCTTGAAGGAGCTGTTGACGTTCCTTCACCCCCTCATCCTTCCTCTTTCTCAGCGCTCTTGGTTGACCAAGTGGTTCACGCCCCTGCTGTACAAATACCGTTTTGCCTATTCCCTTACCACCCATGAAACCGCGGACCTTCTTGCTGCTTTTAGAATTTTTTTTTTAAAACAAATGAAACAGCAGAACTGGAATTTGAGCCAATAAGACTTGTAAGATAAAAGTTCAGGTGAGCTCAAAATTTTTTATTTTAATAAGACTTGTAAGATAAAAGTTCAGGTGAGCTCAAAATTTTTTATTTTATGTAGTATTCAATTCCACAGATTAGATAACAATATATGCAATAAATTCTGTTCTTGTACACCATGACAGGGCGTGTCTCAAGAAAATTGTCAGCTTCCTCTGATGACTTGCGCATGCATTTCCTTTTTCTTTTCTTTTTTCTTTTTTAAAAAAAACTAAGGCAAGGAAAAAATGGAGTGAAAGGTGGGATATTGAATATTAGGGGTACTCTCTCAAGATTGCGTTTTTTTTAATTTTCTTTAATATTTATGGATTTTATCAAATAAGTTTGTTACCATGTTTAAAAGTATGGTTTAAGTTTATATCTCATTAGTTCTGTACGAAAATTAATTTTATTCCAGTTAAAATTTGATTATATATTTTATATATACTATGCGCATATATATATATATATAAATATCTTTGATGTTATACATGTTTTATATATTATTACTTTTTTTGAAAAGAATTAGCATCTTCTCATTATAAAGATGCATAAAATCAAATCGAACATACATTGCAACACATTAGATTGTTTTAACAAAAAATAAAAAATGAAATAAAAAAATTAATTCCTATTAAAAATATCTATATAAAAAGGTATTATATGATATAAAAATATATTTAATTAAATTTTAAGTATAATTCTAATATGATATGCACTAGTAAAAAAATAACTTGAAAGTTGGCAGTAAGTTGGTTTACAATATAAAAAGAAAAAAATAATAAATAATTTAATAAAATATTTAAAAAATAATATTTATTTTAAAATATAATTAATAAATATATGCAAGCCAGGGGGTAGGGTACAATAATGTATGGGTCTACATCTAGTAAATGCATAGATAGATATAAATATCCTTATATTTGTTTATTATTATTATAATTATTTTAAGACTTTCATATAGTTACGACTTTGACGAACAAATTGACTTAGGAATCCCCTAACATCCGATGCTTTTCCTTGTGTCGATAGGGAGGAGTCAAGCTTAATGGTAACATTAAGTTTTTTTCCCCTTTAAATTTGTGTTGGGAAAAAGAAAAAAGAAATTAATGATCATAATAATTCACTGACGTTTACGTTGAAAAATGTTTGATGCCCGCAAGGTTTTGTTTGACTGTCGTCGGGCTTTCCGCTTCAACACAAGCACGTCGTCAAGATTTTAGCACATCTCACTTTTCTTCCCTTACTTTTCTACAACGCGTTATTTGTAGACTTTTGAGTTTTTTTCCCCCAAAGCGTAGACTTGCAGTTCCGGAATAGTTTTTTTTTTAATACTAAGTTCATAGTTTTCTGGAAATGTTTGGTTGCATTCCACCGCACTTTCCACAGCCCAAAACAAATTAGCTCTTGCAGGCTCTCCCACCTGCCTGCCTTCTCATTTGTGACATTGTTGCTTCCTACTAATTATTACTCATTCATTCATCTTGCCGGCTATGAGCAGCAGAATTGTTTTGTGGTTAATTACCACTGTGATTTTGCTTCTTTCTCATGCACCTTTGATGACCCTTCAACAGGAAAATAATCCAATTTTGAGGGAGTGTGATGCCGCCGCCGGCAACTACACCTCCAACTCCCAATTTGAGGCCAACCTGGTGACGACCCTCCTCCCCTCCTTAGCCTCCCAGGCTCCCCTTCGCTCCTCCACCTTCTACAACACCACCGTCGGACAGGGCTCCGACCGCATCTTCGGCTTCGCTCAGTGTATGTCGGCTTCCACCCCTCAAGAGTGCGGTGCCTGCCTCAACCAGTCGGTGGCCGCCGTCTTAGGCAGCTGCTCCTTCCGCAGACAAGCAATGGTCCGCTACTACAACTGCATCCTCCATTACTCCGACCAGCCCTTCCTCTCCCAGCTCGATACCTACCCGGTCTACATAGTTGGGCCGGTGGCCAACGCGTCGGAGCCTGCTCTGTTTAACCAGCAGCTGGGGATCCTCATGAGAAATCTGTTCAATGAATCTGCTTCTTCGCCATCGAGATTTGCCGTCGGAACCATCAGCTACACCGACTTGAGAAATATCTACGGGGTGGCGCAGTGCACCCGAGACTTGTCTAGCAGCGACTGCTACATATGTCTAGATGAGGCCATCAATCAGATCGGTGGGTGTTGTATGAATCGGCAAGGAGGAAACGTCTATTATCCAAGCTGTAACATAAGGTACGAGGTTTATGCCTTCAGACCGGCATATGGCTTGTCTCCTCCACCCCCTCCTCCTTCACCACCTCCTGATCACGACGCTGCTTCACCTCCAACCTCTGCGGCTAGCCCTCCACAAAGCACTGGTATACGAGCTTCATCATTCATGTCTTTCTCCTTAATTCACATGTTGATGGATATGTCCCTCATCATCTCAACTCCTGATTCGTCCCGTAGATTATTAAACTGGTTTAAGTTTCTAGGTATACTTACAAAATTGGAGCATTGAATGAAAATGTAGGAAATGGTCGTGGTAACAGGAGACGGACCACAACTATTGTTGTGGCCGTGGCTGTTGCCCTTGCTTTACTCATCCTCGTATGCTGCTTGTGGGTTGCAAGAAGAGGATTTCTGAGAAGACTAATAGGCAAGTTGACTGATTCTTTCACTGATCATTTTTTACGGCTAATATTATTTCATCATCGAGGTGAAGCGAGCTTAAACACTTTATTCAATGGGAGGAAAGTCTGTGGTTTCATGACAAGTACAAATGTCATTGTTGATTACAGCTGTTCAGAATAGGGAGGACATAGAAGACGAAAGACGGTTTTCATTTGATCTCAATGAAATCAGAGTTGCAACAAATAACTTCTCCCACGAAAACAAACTTGGACAAGGCGGGTTTGGTCCAGTATATAAGGTATGTATATGAAAGTTCCATGTATATTCACTTGGCAATAAATTATACGTTTAGAAATTATTACCGATTAATCCAGGGGAAGCTCTCGGATGGGCAAGAAATAGCGGTGAAAAGGCTTCTTGCCAGTTCAAGCCAAGGCATCACAGAGCTGAGGAATGAAGTAGCTTCGCTTGCCAGACTGGAGCATAGGAATTTGGTGAGATTGTTAGGCTGCTGCCTTGAAGAAGGGGAGAAGCTTCTTATATATGAATTCGTCCCTAACTCTAGTCTGGAAAAGTTTCTTTTTGGTTCGTCTCCTTCCATTTCCTCTTCTTTTCCTCATCCTTTGGAAATAGTTTTGACCACTTCAATTAGTTCGGAGAGGGTACTTTGATCACTATTCACACGTATACCACCTTATATCCTTACAACGAGACCTGACTCGATCATTCATAATCATGCATGTGGTATTAGGTTAGCATGAATCAGATGAATCACATAATTATTGTGTGTTTCATGCAGATCCGGTTAGAAGCTCACTGCTAAAATGGGAGCACCGTAACAAAATTGTTGGAGGAATAGCTCGTGGGCTCCTTTATCTACATGAAGATTCTCGACTTAGGATCATTCACAGGGACTTGAAGGCCAGCAACATTTTGTTGGATGCAGAGATGAACCCCAAAATATCTGATTTTGGGTTGGCAAAGATTTTTGAACCGGATCAGACTCGAGGCAGTACTAGTCGGATTGCTGGGACCTTGTGAGCTTTGTTAAATCATTTTTAAACACTCAATAGTTTGAGTGCATTTATGATATACCCATTTGTGCGTTTCACTGATGCAGTGGATATATGGCTCCAGAGTATGCCATGCACGGACGCTTCTCAACCAAGTCAGATGTGTTTAGTATAGGAGTTCTAATACTAGAGATTGTCACTGGGAGAAAGAACTCTGATTTTCATGAATCTGGGGGTGCCATCGATCTCCTAACTCTCGTATGCATCACTTACTAAGCTTTATCTTCGTTTATGTGTCGCACTAATTCCATTGTGGATAGCTAATCCCTCAAGTGCTTTCTTGGTTTGTGACTGATAACAGGTCTGGAGACACTGGTCAGAGGGCGGCATTTTGGAGCTGATAGATGCAAATCTGGGTACATACCCAAGGAATCAAGTAGTAAGATGCATCCATATAGGACTGCTGTGCGTTCAAGAGGATGCAATGGAAAGGCCCGCCATGTCAACCATCGTACTCATGCTGAGCAGCCACTCAATTAGCCTACCCCGTCCCTTACCTCCAGCATTTTACATAGTGAGAAGAAATAGCTCCTCCGCCAACCATCGAACGGGGTCACAATCAAGTGGTAGCGAGAACAATAACCGGTCCCGGAGTCGGTGAACGAGGCTTCTACGAGCGATCCACATCCCCATTGAAGTTGCCACGTTACCGGGTTTTATTAAGATCTATCTAACTTGAGCTAGGTGGGGTGATATATTTGCCTGTTCTATTCGATTTGTCTGGACAGCATTTCTCCGGCCTTGAATGAATAAATATTAACTGAGTTTTTTTTTCATCTTCGAACGTGCATCAAAGAGAAAATGTTTGGCCCTCGGCCCCTAAGGACTTGAAACAGGCATGTCTCTCCTCGGCCGCTAACAACTTGAAACTAGTTACCTGTCACCCCAAAAATGGCGTGGATTAAGTTAATAATTATCCTCCTCACACTTAAAATCATTTGAATCATTTTCTTTTCACACATATTGGGAATACATCTTCTAATAAAATGTAAAATCTTGGGAGATTGTAATTCGAACTAATCCAATCTTACTGCCAGAAAAAAATATCAATCAAGGTTTTCAAAGCATAAATGATGAGCACTTTCGACATAAAACATTATTCCAAAGATCAATTTTATGCGTTACACTTGCCGCCAAATGCAAGTACTTCTCACAGCTCAAAAATATGGAGAGCTCTTAGGATAAAAAAGAAGGCAGGGACAAAATCTGGACAAGTACTCTAAGCTAAGTTTTGTCGATCTGGATTTTCTTTGTCGGAGAGGATTGAGACAGTAGCAACTCCGTCTCCAGAGCATGTGTTCGAGGTTGAGTCCGAGAAATCCATGGAAATAACTAAGTTCTCTTCATACAACTTAACAGCTTTGGGCAATGGGGGCATGTTCACTTCCAAGACCCCCTCCAGAATCTGAGCAACTTGGCCCATGGAAGGCCTGTGAGCTTCATCTTCTTGAATGCACCAGCAGGCAACTCTGCAAGCTCTCTCAACCTCTTCTCTATCGGCTTCCCCCTTCAATCGGGCGTCAACCAGACAATCCACTTGATCACCTTCAATCAACTTTTTGGCAGCCCATGCGGGATAGAAGTCTGTCTCGCCATTGTCCTTCTTCCCTATGTTCCTCCTTCCTGATATGACCTCGAAGAGCATCATCCCAAAGCTGTACACATCTGCCTTGGGGGTGATGGCCACGCCGGATATCCACTCCGGGGCAAGGTACCCTCTCGTCCCTCTAATGGTAGTCAGAACACGGCTAAAGTCCCTGCCCAGCAGCTTGGCCAGGCCGAGGTCGGCTACCTTGGGGCAAAACTCATCATCCAAAAGTATGTTCTCTGGTTTGATGTCGCAATGTATGATACAATCTCTGCATTTCTCATGGAGATAGGCCAAGCCTCTCGCCGTCCCCAATGCAATGCTATACCTGGTGCTCCAGTCCAGGATAGGATCGACCATGTGGAAGAGGTGGCGATCCAACGATCCGTTCTGCATGTAATCATACACCAACAGTCTCTGGGAGCCTTCGCAGCAGAATCCTCTGAGACGGATGAGGTTTACATGTTGAACATTGCCAATGGTGCTCACTTCGGCGCGAAACTGCTTCTCGCCTTGCCCCACGCTGCCTTCTAGCCTCTTCACGGCGATGGGCGTCGACGAGCCCGCAGGCATCCATCCTTTGAAGACGAAGCCAAAGCCCCCGCCGCCGAGTTTCTCCGAGAAGTTCTTGGTTGCAATCTGCAAGTCTCTGTAGCTAAACGCCACCAACGTCCCAGCTTCCACTGCCTTGCCCCTTCCGCTGCCGCTGTTGGATATACAAACTGATCTCTTCCTGCGAGACCGCAAAAGTAGAAGAACAACAACCGCCGCCGATGCCGCCACCACCACAACAACAGCCATACTAATGCCGAAAGCAGTCCCAACAAAGGAAATGCGGCCTTTAGACTTGCTTCTTCTCATCTCAGAAGCTGCTAGCCGAATGTAGAGATTGCCGGCATTGTTGGTATCCGACGACCCAGAGAACCTCAGCTGGTTGTTCCACAGTAGGCATGAGCTGCTGCCGTAGGAGTAAGCGGTACAGGAGCAATCTTCCAAACAGGCCGATTCACATCCTTCAACACCTTGGAGTAGTCCGGTAGTAGCCTTCGAATTGACAGGCAGTTGGACGTTCAACAAAGGCAGAAAACTGTCTTCCCTATGTTTGATATTGTTGTAAGCAGCAGAGGTGTTTAGCTCGCACTGCAATGGCATGGTCCTCATGCAACCCCCAGACCACTCGCTTATGCTCCATTCCCTCTCGGACGATGGCTTGAAGCCCTGCAAGCATGTACAGTGGGGAGAGCTCTCGCTGCAGCTGGCGAAGGCGCCACAGGCGGAGTAGACAGAGCAGAACTCTCTGGGTTTAGTCCATACGAGCATCCAGCTCTTGGCGCCCTCCAACCACATGAATTGTTTGATTTGGCCGGTCACATCCATCACAAATCTTGTTATGGTGGAATTGCTGAAAACAGAGTAGGTGAAGTACTTGACCTGTTGTGTTTCCCAGTAGCTAAAGTTGAAGATGAAGTTGGTTCTCATCTCCGGCACTTGACTGAAAACCTCGCCGTTCCATTCCCCGCTCGTCCAGTAGATTTCAGATCGGTTCCAAAGTAGGAAGTATTGGCTGCTACTGGTGTCCACTTCGAGCGAGAACGGCCCGGCAGCCGGATCATCCCAACTCCTCCAAGCTCTTATCATCTGCTTCTCCCCGGTGATCTTGTTCATACCCAGGGAGCCGCCGGGAAGCCATGTGTGGGTGGGGTGATCGAAGCTCTGCCATAGTAGCGCCGAAGATGGATCCGACCCATCTCTCAAAACTAGGTTTCCGGTATCCAGAAGCACGGCCAGTGTAGAATTCGACGAAGAGCTTCGTGTCAAGTTGGTCGACCATGCCGCAACACCAGACTGGCGGGCGAGGACTAGATTGCCGTCCTCGGAGATCTTCATCTCCGAAGAGGTATCCGGAAGAGGCGTTTCTCGGTTGGCCACCCAGACCACCGTATGCTCCGAGATTTTTGTTATACCAAACACCAATGTAGAACTTGTTGGAAGAACCGGGAGTGAAGAATCCCAGAGCAAAATTGCCTTGGTGAGATACAATGGTCTGGTTGCCAGTGAGATATTGGCCTGGTAGTATGGTGTCAGATTGTGCATAAACACACAGTGACGGAGTAATACATAAGACGAGCAAGATAACAATTAGCAGGAATGGAGCTGCTTGAAGGTGGATTCCGGTGTCCATTGTGGACCTGCACCGGATGATTCGATAGGAAGGCAGGAAAGTAAGTGCAGGGTGAATATCCGGGCAGGAGAAGAAGACAAGCAGATGACAGATTGTTTGGGTTATTAAGCAGATGACAGTTTGTTTGTGTAATTATCGTTGCACAAGTCACAACTAAGTCCACGGTTCACTTCACGTGGTTTGGAAAAAGAAAAAAAAATCTATGGTTCACATAAATTAAAATCTTATTTCTTTGTTTATCGAGGTGGACGCAGCCATGGCAACGGAGGACGCGCAAGTCAAGAGCATGCTGCGAACACAAGTGTAAAATATGAAGTTGGTAGGCAGGATAATCACGTCTTAACTACTAACGTGAGCAATTATCTTATAAAAGAGCTTAATGATCTTATAAAAGAGCTTAATTTGCTAACACACTTTGAAAAATGGCGATTGCATCCCAATTAAACAAACTACAAAATCAGATATCGGCGGAGATTGCTCAGTGATGAATCTTCGCTTGATTAGAAACTCTTTGACTTTGGTTGCTTGAATAATCACAGCAAGTGTCTTAATTGCCAGCCGCCCCCCCCTCCCCAAGCATGCGTGCGTGTCGGACGAAGTACATAACGTTTCGCAACTAATGGCGTATGGTTTGCTCTTCATCACCATTGGCCAAATGTTTCTTACAAGGTAACATGTCGTGCTCGCGAAGACGTGGACGAGGCGTCCAAATGGAGTGTTTCCAAGTCAATTCACATTAAATCCTATACATGCATCGCTATTGTCTAAGAAGCTAGATTTCTTTGATCGAGACCCAGCGTCTTGGTGGTTGATACAACCAGCCACAAGGGTTAATGATAATGCAGATTGAAGACTCAAATTCAAGGGGTTCATCGCAAACTTGTCCTCTACACATTGTAAGAAGTGTATGCTGCAAAGAATCATTCATTAGATTGATACAAATCGTTCCGTCCAACAGGGAAGTAACGTAGAAAGTGCATAGCAACAAGCTCATGAATCGGAATGCAGATATTAAAGTCTGAAATCATTGGTTATATATGAATCCATTAGGGTACACTGTTAATCCGGCGGCCAAACGACAGTAATTTGTTTAGAAAAAGGTGGCAATTTTAAAGAAGAAAAAGAAAAGAAAGACAAAGTTAAAGATGGCATTAATTTCTAACTTAGTAAAACGTAACCATAGAAGTTTTATTGCATAATAACACCAGCCAAATATCCCAACTACCCCCTCGTCTCTGGAACAAAAGAAATAACTATCTTTTGGATAATGATTGACCAATATAATGTCATGTACCATCTTGTTTCACGGTGCAAATCGAGGGTCTCGACAATCCCATTCCCAGCCACCTTTTCTTCGGTACTCTAAAATGGCTTGATTATACCGCATTGTTGTAGTGCATTTTATCCTCATCCCTGACGATCCAAATTAGTTGTTTAAGTCGGGAATTATAACCTAATTATAGGGTCATGTGGATATAATGGGCCTGTTACTCGCGTGGAAAAAAACACGCCCGGTAAAAATGGGCTTATGTCCAAGCAGCCATAGCTTAGGCAGGAATCAGAGGATAAATGCATTACATGAATAAGAAATACCATTTTTCTGCAAACCGCAAGCATCGTTTCTAGTGTGCCAAGGGAGAGCACTGTCCATTGGTAATAACCTATTTTAAGCATGCAAAAGCATAGGACCGTTGAAAAAATTAACCGATTTAAATCGGATCGAAGGGTTTACAATTCAAAAAATCAGCAAAATCGGTTTATATGTGAATCGGCCAATTCGAACCGATTTTGGATAGGGGCGATAGAGTGGGTGGGGGGAGGATGGGGCGGTGACAGGGGTGATAGGGCAGGGAGAGGATTTAGAAGGGCAGAAGGGTGTGGCGGTGGGCGATCGGGCTGGCGTGGTGGACAACCGAGACATGTGCTCTAGGCCAGCTAAGCCAGCACAGAAAGGGGTTGACAGTGTGTGGGGTAAGGGGTGCAGGGCAGAGACAGGGGGAAGGGACGGGGTAGGGCTGGCAAGGGGAGGTAGGGTGTAGCAGTGACGGGGAAGGAGGGCAACAAATGTAGGAAGCAATACATGC